>JBAGKK010515989.1:0-13605 GCA_037177015.1 Euceroptres primus
TTTTCAATATAGCACGGCTCGACGGCGCCCCACGGGACTCTACTTATTGTACGGGGATGGGATTTGAATTCAACCTTTTAAAAGCATGAAACTTTGTACTTTTTTAGCATGAAGGGACCCCTGCTTAAAATGTACGAAATTTGCACCAGGATAGCTAGAATGAAACCTGCTACAAAAGCATGACCAGCATTCTTGCTATTATAGTCAGATTTTTCTCTCCGTGTAGGTATTAATTTAGATTCATGTTGTATTGTTTAAATTGGGATAACTTCATGCTGTTAATTTCAATGGAAAACAATCGACAAATATGTTCCCAATTTAGGAATGAAGAATTATTAAGAATGAATTAAGAATTGAGAATTAAGAATGAATTAAGAATGAATAGTCTCTCAATAAATGAGGGACTATTTTGGACGTGTCTTGTTTTAATACCAATATCTAGCCTTGAAATAGAACTTTTTTTTACAGTGTTCAAAAGCAAAAAGTCAGTTACCGGTTCATTCAGCCACAATTAAACTAAATCCAGGGATCACAGTTCAATTTTAGGAACAATTAAAACTAATAAATTAAATAGGGGGTCCTATCCTGAAGTTCAATTTTAGGGAAAATAGGGAATTTCTTTTTCAAAAAAAGGGGGAAAACTCTCAAAAATAGGAATTTTAAGGGATCTTGAGAAAAAGAGGGGAATAGGAGACTGACTGTGATTCCTAAAAAATTAGTTAATTTTTTTCTATGAAACAGTATAACTTTTTTGATTGCAAATCAGTAAATTTTCTAATAAAATTTCAGTCAATTTTAACTAAAATTTAGTTAATTTTCACTGATTGCTAAAGCAAAAAGTCAGACATGGTTTTAACTGATTTTCAGTCAAATTTAACTGTTTGACACTCATTTTCTACTTATTCAAATTTATTCAAAGTTTATTCTACTTATTCAAAGAGTATATTTGCGCTGAAGCTAAAATATATCTGTGTTCTCAGTGCAATAAATTAATTAGAATTCGGTCTGTCTTTTAATACTTATTCAATTGACGTAAAGCGTGGATCAGATTTTAATTTTATGTTAAAAAAATGACTCAAAATATGATCAAATAGAGGCATGAAACAGGAGTGGTTAGAAAAAAAGGAAACTTATGTAAGTGATGGTAAGGGTCTGGCAACTCTTTCCGCAAACGACTTCATTCGACAGAATCGTCGACGACCTGCTGCGAGAGAATGAGAGAATGAGAAGAGAGAGGAGCGAAATGGAGAGCGACATGAGGGAATAGGATAAAAACGAAAAAACAAACTCGTGAACAAATCTATGGAATCTTGTCGGGACATCCGCTACCTGAAAGAGCGTGGGTCGTATGATGAAAAAAAAAATCAGAAGGAAACAAAGAAAGACAAACGTGTGTTCAGACACGGCGGTCCAGTCTTGCATGTCTCGACCTGCCGAAATTCCACCACATACCGGGTGTCTTCTGAATAGTTTAAGCACGTGTGTGGCACCCCATAGTTTATTAAAACAGCATTCTTATAGTCGCAAATAAATTTAATCTCAAAATTAAAAAAAAAGTCTAAAATATTTAAATCAATTACCAAATTTATTTTGGATCATAATAAAATACAATAAATTAATAATTAAAAACAATCTGTTAAAACTTAGACCTTAAAGAAACATTTCATTCAAGAATGAATCACAGGTCTGACTGCAACCAGCTGTTACTACTGAAACTAATAAGATCTTTCTTCAATTCGTGGTTGATCAAAAATTACAATTTGAACTAAGCTCAAATAAAATGTGAACATAAAAATAAATCTATCACCAGCAACTAATGCAACGCACCACTAAAATTTCGTGGGAACTGATTTAGTGGTAAGATGAATTTATTTGTCGTTGGAAAGCCAGTGTATCAATTTACGACAAGGGGTTTAAAAAGAGTGTGAATGCAGGAAGTTTATTGTAATTGAAGTAGTTAGCAGGCAGTGGAGTATTCTAATTTATTATCTAATATCAAGAGAGCCCGCGGAGCAAGTTGTTTGAAAAGCAAGCGAGAGTACTAATATGGAGACTATAATTCATCCAAGTAACTTTGCTTCTCACCCTCTTATGCATTATTAGTGATAGGAAAACAGTTAATTGTTGAAAATTACATCCTTCTGATAATGACTGCGTACCCAGCTGCTTCCTCTGACAAAGAGGAGGCAGTTAAACCCTTTATGGCTTCTTTACAAGATCACGGCAGTCCCGACACGATGTGTTGTTAGTAGTCAGTTGAGGGCTAATAAATTCCAGACTACCATATACATAACCTGCTGCCACTACAAGAATTGGACTGATGACTGCTGCTGGGGAATTTATCGGCGTTCAATCTTGTCACTATTAATGAAAGAGTGTGTTGGGATACTGTTTTAAACATCAGAAAATTATTCTTGATGACTCACTTTAGCCGACATCTTCAACAAAAACTTGAATTTGTTACAGAAGAATCGAAAATTTATTTCATGTTTATGCTACACTGAGAAATTTTTTGTTGAAGATAAAGCCAAAACTACACCGAGAGAACATACTTACTTTTCTCGTATGATCTCGCTAAATAAGTATGGATACTTATTTATCCATACTTATTTAGTAAGAATGTATACTATCATAGTATGAATTACCCAAACTAACATAGCGTGAGACGAGATCATATGAGAAAAGTAAGTATGTTCTCTCGGTGTAGGATTTTAGAAATCATAAGTAGAAGATTATGATTTAAAGAGGGACTTAGAGAAGTTTAATTAAAAAGCTTCTGACACTGTTACTCTCTGAGCAAGTTTCTCACTTGAAAACAAGAACGTTGACTGTCATTATCTTGTCAAAAGGGATTCACATCGAAGCATTCAACAGCTCTCTAGGAAATGAGAATGCAGGAAAAGTTACGTAAATCCCCACTGCTTTATCTAGAGTTTAGAGTTCTTCCAGACGTTCAAAGTGCTCCACTATTTCCACACCTCTCTGCCATTTGCACATTATCTCGTCCCAACAGAGTAAGAAATCCATCTAAGGTCCAACTAATTAATTTTAAAAAAAGTAATAATGCATGTTTCATAAAATAATTATAGAATTCTTACAGAAGAATAAATTCTTTCAAAAAAAATCCATTAAGCAAATTTTAACAGAAACTAAGGAGATGACTTACTGTTAAGGCGTTTTCTATATGGTGTTTATTGAAACTAAAGGAAGACGGGAATTAGAATTCGATTCAAACGAATTCTCAGTTTCCACTCAAGACGATGCCACTAAGTTTTCTATATTTTACGAGCTGAAAATTCGCATCATCTTCTGGTCGCATTTCCGAGTCCCAAATTAACGAGCACCTTTGCCACTCCTAGGTTTTCATTAAGCTCAAAGAGAGAACGTTAAATTTAAATAGCGCCTCGATAATTGCGCCTTCTTGCAAGAAGTCTTATACACAGGGTGAATCTGAAGTAAGATAAAGTTTCTAGAAACGGATGCAGCGACAAACTTCTTTCGACGAACAAAGTGGGATCTGTGATAAAAGCAAAGTCTTGTAGGTATAATTACAAAAAAATCAAGTTTCGACAAACTCTTTCGGTTTGCAAATAAGAGAACATGAGAAACGATACCGAGGATATTGGATTTCCCCAAAGCTTTCTGATTTATTTACTTTCTGATTATTTACTAATTTCTTTTACTCCAATTTAATTGTATTCTATTAATTAGTTTACTTCTTAATAAAGGGCAACTATTTTTCTTAAACGCTAATTTATGATTGATTCAATTTAATTTATCACTTTATAGCTAATTACTTAGTAACCATCCTTATTTCTAAACAGTGAGAATGCAAATTCACATCGGATGGAATCAATTCATCGGAAGCCATTCATAAGGGCTTCAAGTATCACATCTCACTTTATTTTGTATTCTTTTTCGCGCTTCGTTCGTCTATTGTCGTGCTTCTTTCCCCAAGGGAGTCGAGATATTATGGTTCGCTCTCTCTATTCTATACTCTGGATTCTAGAATCTTGATGCCTTCGTTCCAAGGGAATTGTAGCAGCCTGATTGGTTCCAGGAAGACCTGGAATGCCAGGGCTGCTGGAACCTGGAAATAATCTCCTCGCGGTCAGAATGATGGATGGAGCCTAGACGACAATCTTGACGCAAACGTACAACTTTACAATCGTTTTCACTTTTTCTCTACCCCCTTCTACCTTCTTTCTAACTTCGGTTCTGAAAAGGGGATTTCATTACTAGAGGAGTCACGTTAGACGTTAAAAATAAAAAACTTGAATTTGAATGAAACCTTTTGCATTGTGTTGCTAAAGATGTGTAATGAAAAGTTTTAAAAAAATCTTGCCGCTAATTGTTATTTAAGGTAGATGTCCCAGTAATTGTACCGGTCCTAGTAATCGTGCAATTGGCACATAACCTAAAGAAATAATTATAAAAGATATTTAAAAAAGTTTCGTAGAAAATATTGATGTATGTACAATCTCCCCACCGATTATTATTTAAAAAAGTATTTGGTAACAAAAAATAACAAGCTTTAGCATTATTTGTTATAAAAAAATTACAATCAAGTATAAATGCTTAAAAAATAAGATTGACGGCAAAACGATTACTGGGACTAAGGTCACGATTACTGGGTCATTAACTTTATTTGTTTAAACAAAGATTTCCGTAAAATGGTTTTTAAAGTTGAATAACTTGAACAAATGCAGTCCTAAAGCCAATAAAATAGTGTATTTATGTATCTGGGGGTTGCTAATTATAAATTTAAGGGTGAAAAAATTCAAAATGGCGGCCAATTTTTTTAACATTTATTAAAAAAACTCAAAATAAATTACTAATACGTGCCCCTTGTACCGCGCAAGGGGCACGCTCTTTCATTTCAAGTCCAACTTATTTTATGTTATCTACCAATGCCTTAAGGAATATGTATTTCAAGTATTAATAATTTATTTTGGGTTTGTTTTTTATAAATGTTAAAAAAACTTGGCCGAATTTTTTCACCCTTAAATTTATAATTAGCAACCCCCAGATACATAAATACACTATTTTCGTGGCTTTAGGACTGCATTTGTTCATGTTATTCAACTTTAAAAACGATTTTTCGGAAATCTTTGTTTAAACAAATAAATAACAATTAGCGGCAAGATCTTTTTTTAACTTTTCATTACACATCTTTAGCAACACAATTCAAAAGGTTTCATTCAAATCAGTAGAACGCCGCCGGATTTCCAAGTTTAAACCTTAGTTGACTCCTCTATACTGAGCGATCGGCAAAAATAAATTTAATTTCTTTTGAAAGACCAGATAAATATATTTTTCTATGTGCAGTGTGACTACAACAAGAAGTTGAAGATCCTTTAATAATTCAGATCAGATACGATATGAAATTTAAGATACACTGCTTACTAATTTCAATTTCATACAGAAAGTGATTAAAATTTAATATTCAGCTAAATATGAAAAGTGCATATGTATTTCTATTATCAGAAAACTTTTAGCTGAAAAGTTTCACAACTTCATTTTCTTTTTTTCTCCGCGAAAAAAACTGTCCAACTTGTAGTATAATTTTTTTAAAGAAGCAAATTTTAATATCCTGTTCGAGATTGGATTTTGCTGAAAAGAGTTTGTGACTTTTTTTCAGAAGCGTTATTTTCTTTAAAAGCGGATGTTTAAACTGTTGGAGAGAGAAGCTGATGCATAAATCCTCTTTTCCTCTATGAAAAGACAGATTTTTACGCGCTCAGCATTCAAGAGAAAGTAATTCCGTTGTATCGCGTGAGCGTTGATTCTAAGAAACAGTTTGCTTCTTGTCGATCGATCGTGTTGAACTGCTTCAAGTCGACCTAAACCATGTAAACGACATGTACGGGGTGAATATAGTAGAAAAGTACAAACAGGAACTGACGTAATGTCAGTTCGAGCCAGCCTTTCCCGTTAAATCGTTCGTTAAATTGCCTCACTTAGTTACCAGTCAACCACTGCCTATAACTAAATCTGAAATAGTCAATCTGATTCAGTCATCAAATGATTTAATTATCAATTTTTAATCCTTTTAGTCAATAGTGATTAATTTCAAGTACAATCCTTATTAATTCATTACTCTGGATGCACATTCAAAACTAGGATCAACGTGAATTAGTGTATCTGAAGTTCTCAACGTTCAAATGAACGAAATATTTAACTATAATTGCTTCCTAATTTTTCTTGAAATATTCTTCCAGCTACAAATAAAAAGAAGCATTATAAGGTTTTTCATTATTACATTGAGCCAAATTACACCGTAGCCGAACTTACAAAAAAAAATTTATTTTCTAGACACCTTGGCGTTTATACCGTACATATAAAAAAATGTTAGCAGCTCGCTCATGCGAACGAGAGAGACAGAACTGCGTGGCTCTTTCGGCCGCATAGGCGAACTACTTACATTTTTACATTTTCATCTTCATATGAGAAGATATTGGTTTTATGTGAAAACTTTAACATGTACGGTGTAAACGCCAAGGTATCTCGAAAATAAATTTTGTTATGAACGTTCGATTACGGTGTAATTTGACTTATTATCTACTTATGTGCTTGAAGTTCTGAACAATCAAATGTACGAAATTTTTAGTTGACTTTATTTCGAGGGGCTTCGCACTGAGAAATCTAGAAATCATAAAAATGTGAATGCAGCAGTCTTTATCGAATTAATCCAGTAACCAGTACTTCTGTATGCACTAAAAGTGCGACGCAGTAATTTTGGCTTAAAAAGTCCGCAAAAGTCCCATGATTATGAATATCAAGGGTATTTTTTCAAACAATTATATTATTTTTTTAGATAAAAATTTTCTAAAATTATTTTCGGAAAGTTCATAGTAAAACAAAACTTTTATGTCTTAACAAATTTTGCATGCAACGATCCGTTTTCAAGTTAAAGCGTTATAAACAATTGAATTTGCACTAAAATTGACATATTTACAGCTGTATATCTCGGCAACTATTGGACCGAAAATTTTCGAAAAAAATGTAAATCATTTTTCAGGACACTTGCTCCACGAGGAAAAAGAAAATTTTCCGACGGAGCTAAAACATTTGTTAATACATAAAGTTTCGAAAATTTTCGGTCCAATAGTTGCCGAGATATGCAATTTTAGTGCAAATTCAATTGTTTATAAGGCTCTAACTTGAAAACGGATCGTTGCATGCAATATTTGTTAAGACATAAAAGTTTTGTTTTTCCATGGACTTTCCGAAAATAGTTTTTGAAAATTTTTATCTTAAAAAATAATGTAATTGTTTAAAAAAATTTTTTTTTAAATTGTACCAGATTTCGAAAAAGTAACCTTGATATTCATAATCTTTTGCGGACTTTTTAAGCCAAAGTTACTGCGACGCACTTTCAGTGCATACAGAAGTGTTGCTGGCTACTGGATTAAATTTTTAAAGAGAGTTCTAAGATTTCGTTGAGATTGTGGGGATTTCCAAGATTTCCGACACCTCGCTATCACAGCTCTCCTCGAGAAACATGTAAGAAACAAGTCTCAGCTGAATTAGGCAACGATCGGATTACAATAAATTAAGCAATTTTAGGTTGAAACGACATAAAAACAAAAGAAATCTAAAAAACAACATGCTTTGATGCGCTTCGTTGGTGTTGACAACTATAGACAGTGTGAATTCCATCACACTTGGCGAAAGATTTCCGAGATTGCTGAGATTTCCAAAAGAGTTCTTCCAGAGTTCTCTTAAGTGTTCTCGCGCAGTAATCTGTGATTTCTCAGTGAGAAACCCCTCGCTTCATTTCAAACTCAAAGTTCTAAAATATAGGTTTATTAATAAAGAAACTAATGTAATGATAAAAAACTTCATTATGCTTTTCTTTATTTTTTAGTTGGAACAATATTTGAAGATAAATTTGAGTTAAGAAAAAAATTTTTATTCATTTGAACGTTCAAAACTTCAGGTACATATCTTCTTTAAAAATAAACCAATGTTTAGGTCATTTTAGGTTTTAGGACTAAAAGTTTAAAAAGGTTTAAAAGTTTTAAAAGAAAATTTCATTCATTCAAAAGTTCGGATCTTTATAATTTGTATCAGTGACATGATACACTAAAAATGAGTAAAAATTGGTAATAAACATGTGATGAACGAACTGTCACTGTTTCATTAGACAAAGTGTATATTGTATATTTTAGATTAAAAAAGTACAAAAGGCGTACAAGCACATTCATTTTCAAAACCATAATCAATCAATGATATCAACAGAATTAATCGAATGGAATATTTCATCACCATTACATATTCTGAAATTTGTATTGTTTAATCGGTAGCATTACCATTCAGAGTAGAAATTAACTAAATTTTCATGTACTAATTAATGAGATTTATAGTGTCGTTAATTATTCCACAATTACATCGTGAGGCAAAATTGCTCTGCAAAATATTCACGTGAATTTCGGTCATTTATGACGAATTGTTTTCACAATTAGATCGTTCAAATTACCATGTAAAGTGATTCATTTTAATAAATTATAAATAAATATATATATATATATATATATATATATCAAAAAATTAGTGAGCAGTTTAAGGATACATGAGAAAGTTATAAATCTATTTAAATTTAAATGCTTTTGAAATGTTTTTTTTAAATATTTGATTTGATAATATAAAATATAATATTAGATTATGGTTTATTTATAGAGCTCAGGTTATAAGAACGTCTGTTTTCCATTTTCTCACGGAATTGCGAGTGAATTTTACAACTTTGTTCTATTTACTTAACGACCTCTCAGTGATGCCATCACTCAAGAATAGGTGAAGCTATTTGTAGGTAGCGTTGTTCAACTAACGGAACGATCCTTGTTATCAATGATATACGACATGTTGTGGTCGTTTAATGACCATTCGGTAACGCAATTTTTCTCCTAAAGAGGTAATATAACACTGTTCATCATGTCCTAAAACCGAAATTACTTTGATTAGCACTTAAAGCTTTAATTACCTTCAAGATAGGGTCGTTTTCAAATTAGAAAGTTCCTATTCGAAATCTCGGTCTAAACTATCTAAAGATTCTAAAGGATCTAGTCTAATAGTTATAAATCGAGAATAGTCCTTAACTTAAATAGGAGTTTAATCACTGAATGCATTTTTTGTTTTAAAGTCTGATAAGAAGAAAAAGTCAAGAAGATAATATTTTATTTGTATAGCAGTGTCTTTTTACGAGATATTTTGACTTTCAGTCTGCAGTTAATCATCGTTATCAGTTCTGCAGTGCTACTGCAGAAAAGGGAGACACAGAAGAGATTGAAGAAGTCAAACAAGGAAGGATAAGTGATATTGTCGGGTTCGCATTTCAAAACAAGTCACTGGAGATGGCGAGATATCTTTCCATACTGCAGAACTGGAGTTGCAAAGTATATACGAGAAATGATTAAAAATCAAATTCCTAAGTGTCCCTTAACAAGCACTTTGAAACTTTAATTGCCGTCTGAGGGGTTGAAAGTGCTATATAGAATTCTTGAGAGTCAAGATATCACCCTCTTTTCACAAGTATTTCCATTGTTTTATTAAAAGCTGTTACACAGCATTCTTCCACTAATAAACTCATTTTGCGTAGTATCTCATCACATGAATATTACACTGTTTCGAATGGACACTAGAGGGCCGTTAGCAGGCACCTAATTACAAGGAGTTTCGATTTTAATTGCATAACCAGTGTGCCAGACAATAGATCCTTGGAGCTGAATGGATTGTTAGCAGTTTGTATTCGAAACTCACAAAATAACAGGCTAACATTGTTAGATGATTAATGTAACATTGTGAATTTCCGAAAATATCATCGGCTACAATATCAAAATTACAAGAATTCGAATTGTACAAATGCCTAAAAATAGAAAATGTTTGAGAACTTAGATTTATGAACTCTCATAGAGAGTGTAATAATTATAAATTTTTTCAAGAGCCATTATACTGGTAATCTCATAATTTATACAAGAAGAGTGTTTTTTGTGAACACAGACATGTGAACGTGTGAAAACTGTTAGAAATGTTTGCTTTGTCGTGCTTTGTTGTCCCAACAAGTTTAATCTCCTTTCGCACATACAATGAAGGTGTACAGAGCGACGGTAAAATTTCTGCGAACAAGCAACAGAGAGAAACAGAGAAACGAAGTGAGAGAGTGAGAAAGAGAGAAAAAAAGGAGAGAGCAGTGGTTAGTGGATCTAAGACGAGCTGGAACTTGGAACAAAGGGAAGTCATAACCGCCTCTCAGCCTTTACTTGTTGAAGATGTTGATATTTTCTGCGAACGGTAAGAATGGAATAACGCTATATTGGTCCATCAAGAATCCACTTCCGTGAAGTTGGAAATATTTATTGTTTGTTCTTTCAGACTTTTTACTAAGCACCAGTTTTGTAGACTTAAAGAACCACAAAACATTACTCATTTCTATCCCACAATGCAATGCCGCAGCCGGAAGTATTTCAGCCTCTGGTGGTTAATCACTCCGACCACATGTTGTTTTATTACTTCTTAACTCCTTCAGTCTCAGAATTCTATTCCTCTTCTTCTTCAAATTATGTATGCAGAATTACTTTTATGTCTTTCTTTAATAAAATCATCAAGATTCGAATCACGTTACATACCATGCACATTAAATACAATGTCTGGATATCTGATTTGGGTAATATTTATAGCAAATTTGATTGGAACACGTGTTTTTACGATCATTCTTTGTCATTAAAATTTTTCTCTCTTTTTTTTCTACATCTTCCACTTCATAAATATGAAACTCATTAAGAATCACCGTTTACATGCTCATCTTTATCTCATCAATGAGAAAACAGGTTTTTAAATACAATCATAACGTTGAGTCAAATATCAGGAACGATTTCAGTGGAAAGATCACTTTCAGCTTTTAAAAGCCTCTAATTTGCAACGTCAGCGTTATCCATACATTGACCTTGGGTCTGCAGCAGGGATCCTCCAGTTTATACAAGATACGTTCCAGTTTGATGGCTTGTACTCTTGTAGGAAGGCTCGAAAGTGGTTTTGCTACATATATGGATACACATATGTGTTTATGAATGTGTAAGTCGTTAAAGAAAGACGATGAGTCGCAGGACTTGCTATCAAGGTGGTCGTGAAATTACAAGGGGGCTTGAATGAATCACCGTGAAATGGACTAAGCCAACATACAACAGGCTTATTGAAGAAAGATGGATGGGTTTCGAGGCAACAGAAATTGGAAAGAGAATCTGATACAGATAGAGATGAAAAGAATAGGAACTTTTAAGGTCTAACAAGGTGTCAAAAGGTCGGCAGGTAGAGTAATTTGTGGCAGCGATCATCATTAGCTTTTCGACACCTTAGAAACCTATCATCTTCGAGTTTCTAAAGAAATTTAATTCAGCAATTAATGTACTGAAAACCGTTTAATTTTTTCAAACCATATGCAGATTATTGTGTACAAAATAATTGTGATGAATAATTGCTATACTGATTTTGCAGGATTTTTAATTGATCGTAACTTTCGCCAAAGACTGTACGTGTACGAGACGAGCATCTAGTCAGCTAACGTGTCTACACGTGTACAACACATAACATGGTGAATGTTCAACTATCACCCACCTCGAGTGCCACCTACAGGAAGTAACATTCCGGCCCTTGCATCCGGTCTCACTTTTTATAGACAGGTACCCTGTCTCGCCTTGAGTATTAGCTAATTACTAATCACGTCACTCTTCATGCTGGCAACGACCCTCTTCCATAAACCCACTAAAGATCTAATCATTTTCCCTTTAAAACTTAAGTACACGACACTCTCAATGCAAACACGTTCCTCAAGTTTCACAACAGCTCAAGTTGAATTTTATTGTTCTTTGCACTTCCTTTTAATTCTTACGGCACTGTCCATAAATTATCTAACGCCTTTGTCTTTTTTCATCTCGCGCAATAAACAATTACTTTTCTCTGACAGAGATAATGGTCTCAATGACATTTTTTCTCAATATTCTTTAGTTCATTTGGAACTATTTAAAATTAAAAGGATCCAAAAATATTTTCGGAACATTAAACACACAGCCAATGTACATTATTTTTGGTTTGAACTTCCATTGTCCCAGTTGCAAAAGATCAAATCAAATTTTCTCCAGCTGCATCTTATACTTTACATCCGGTCTCACACGCTTTTATTTTTAAAAAAAAAGGTTGCCTGATCCCGCCAGCGCAATCTGCAACTTAATACTCTGCTCACGATTCGCGCCTCGATTCTTATCGAGATATATATTGCGAGTGGGAACAATCACCTCCCACTATTGTTATACGACTGCACCTTCCAGCTGCAGGATTGATTTCCTATATAGCTGCAAGTTCACGCGACTATGTCACGAGTTTCAGCATCGAATTGCTCTCAAAATAAATTCTTTGCTGTTTTTATTTTCTTGTCTCGCTAGTAAACCGTAGGATAAAACACAATATCATGAGTGTTAGTAGTTTCAAGCTGACCAGTAATTTTGCTTCACTCCAATTTTGTTCTAAAAGTGAGAATATTCGTTTTAAAATAAAAATAAAACACGAAAAAAGAAATGTTCGTGATTCACAAAGGCAGTGACTTTGTTTTGTTAGTCTTTTTCAAAAGTGGAAGTTTTTTGTTAGCAGGATTAAAAGATTCAAAGAGTTGATTGCACAATTTCTGAACCCTGATTGAAGTCCAAAGCTCTGTGATAAAGATGAAAGGTTTTCAATTTTGAAATACTTTTTCCCAGAGTATAAAATGTTACCTGCTGTTTTAAGCTCTCGATATTTCATTAAAATATTTAGATTTCAACCATCAATATTATTCAGCATATAAGATTTCTTATTGCTTGTAATTATTGGTAATTGAATAAAAAAAAACAAAGATCGAAACGTTTTAGTTGACTGACAGATATTCGAATCTTCCTGACCCTCTTCCAGAGGGAAGCAACAGGCACCTTCGAAGGTCTTAAGTATATAGCATTAATTTCCATCTCCTTTCAACCCTTAGGGAATGCTTATAAAAAGATAGAGTGAGCAGAAGGTAATATGATTTCACACTAGATTCCCCGATTAAACGGTTTACATTTTTAGGATAATGTGCCTGGAAGACTTTTGGCAAATTGGTTAGAAACTTGGTTTATAATTCGAATTTATCTTACAAATTTTTTGGACCTAAAAATACTTGCTTCATTATGATTTTATCAACATATAAAAGCATTCACATTTTGTCTCTTTAATCACATTTCTTTTCCTTCAAATCCCATTTGATTAAATTAGGACAAGGACCAATTCAGACTACAAAAATATCAAAATATAAAAGAATTTTCATTAGTGGATCTATTTGAAATCTGAAGCAAAAAACAGCGAAAGAGTGAAGTGGATATTAAGGACTCTTAAATTAATTTTTAATTGATATTTCAGCAGATTTTCTATAAACGGAAGTCCTATTAGAGATGTCACTCCGAAAATTTATTACTTCAAAGTGACTTTTTAGTTCCGGAAGGAAAAATGGAAAAACTAGCAGCGACAAAAATTAATTTTAATAGATAAATTTTGCCCAAATATCGGGATATTTTCTTTTCTTTTATCATGAAAACACACACACAT
>JBAGKK010516000.1:0-13605 GCA_037177015.1 Euceroptres primus
TGTATATATATGTATATATTTATATATATACATTTATATATATTGAAAAAATATCAGTGAAGGTGTTGTTTCAATTTTATATACAGAATTACAAAGAAACATTTATCTTATTGAGCCTTCTAAGGGGTGATTTTTCATTTTGAAGTCAATTTCCAATTATGTTTGGCATATTTCTCGGTTTACACCATTTTTTACGATTTAAGGTAGATTAAAGTTTCAAGGTGACGGTATAACTATTTTTTTAGATCAGACAAAAATTCGATAATTCATGTTTAACTAAATGAAAAATAATTTTCCTTTTTTAATACTTGAGCCTTTACAGCCTGATTTTGTATGAAGGAAAATTTAAAACTAAGTGTTATTAAACTCAGATGATATTAAAACATTTTTCTCCTTTGTAACTGCACTGGAATAAATTTATTTCAACATCGTGGTTCTATTTAGGTGAAAATTAGACGAAATTGGACATTATTAATTGAAAATGAGAAACTTTGTTGAAGCTCTCTTGTAAAATATTTTCCACCCAGGCTCTCTTTATTAAATTAAGCGAAGCTCCGAGTGGTTGATTTAACAACATAGTACAAACCTGTGGTTCGCTCTTTCATGTTGAAAAACAATTTTTCAACTATTTTCTAATTTTACCATTTAAATTTTAATTTTCAGATATGATTTTAAGCTTGCCAGTGACATGCAATTTAATAAATACATTCGGAAAAGGTATGTGGAATTATTTAAATCTGAATTCCTCTCACAGCTACAAAATACCTGGAGTATTTAATAAATTCCTCCGTTCCAGGGCAAAATAACTTTCAAATTATAAAGAAAAATTAAACAGAAGTCGGACTGAATAATTATTAAACAGGATATTTTATAAAGATTAATTTTTGAACAATTCTCTTTGACATTTTTTAATTTACAATTTTTTCATTTGGTGCAAATCCTTTTTTATAATACCATAAAAATAATCCGGATATCAGAGCTTGGATTTTTCGTTTAACTGCGCCACTACAAATTTTCTTAATCCTTCCTTAACATTCAGAAGATTTTATTCAGAAAGAGTAAGCGACCAAGCTAAATTTCATTTGAAAATGAGCTTTCTTTTACAAGAAGAGGGAAATTTCTTTCCCGCCCACTGCGCACGAATGGATAAAGAGTAAAGAATCCTGAATTTGTGAATATCCATATCGACTCTGAGAGGGAAGAACCTAGCCTGGGGGATCCGGTGGATTTGGGAAAATCCAATCGGCCCTGCGGAAATTGCTAAGCTTAATTCTGTAACTCGCTTGACCGTGCAAGGGTGTTCTCGTTGCAAGCCACCCTATAAGAATCTGGAAGGGAAGGGAGCCTTTTCATCCTTGAAGAATTATAGACCTCGAGAGAGTCCATCTTAAAAGAATCTTACCTATCGAAATACCGCACGATGGAAAATGAAATCGCATCCCGTCCTACTCTCCTTTTTTCGAGTGACATCAGCACGGATTAACGTAAAATCGAAGGGCGCTGACTTGGTTGGTCGTAAATTGGCTACAAAGTTTGGAGATCCGCTGCACAAAAGGAATCGACTCCCAGAGAATCACGAATCCGCGTTTCTCCACGCGCCATTTTGTCTTCCGAATCTGTAACCATCAGCATGCAAAGTGGATAAAGTTTCTAGACCGCTCCATGTCGTCTCGCTTACGATGTCTATCTGGGTTCCTGTCGTTCGAGAGCGGGTTCTCTATATGATACTACTCGTAAAAAAATTCTTTCCTTAGATATTTTTAAGGAGGGGCATTTGGGTATTTCATTTTTGCATTAAAAAGGCATTTCTTTTGGCAAACAAAAATCATGAACGCAAAATTTGTCAGCACGTTCGAAAACCTCCCTTTAAATAAAAACTTCCAAATTTTAGGCAATTCAAATATTATAACAACCGAAATGTATTTTGCCGATTTGGGAAAAAAATCTTTGCACAAAATCCTAAGGATTTACGTGTTCAATAAAAATTTTAAAAAAACTAGTCGGTTTCATTTTGTCACAAAATAAATTTTTTTATAGCGGAAAATCAAGGATTTATGACATGTAAGAAGTATTCTTTTACAATTAAGATAGTATTTTTATAATGTCTTTGTTAATTTTTATATATTTAAATTCAAAAACCCGAATTTCAAAAAATTTAAATCTGAAAAAATGGCACGAACAGTGTCCCAAATAGAAATTTACTGTTCATAATCAATCACAGGTCGTATTTCTTAACCGATTTTGATGATTCTTCTTTTGAAATTATCGGAATTAAATTATTAAGAGAACTGTGGCTTGCGATTTTTAAATTTTTCTTTTAGTGCAGCGATATATAAACAAACAGTGGCAAAATGTCCGTTTTAGCATTATGAATTTTTATCTTTGAAAAAAATGTCGAAGAGACACTATGGGTCAAAATTATTGCAACTGAACTCATAGAATATAAATAATGCAATTAATACTTAACTTGATTATAGTAAACAATTTTTATAAACAAATTCCTAAGTGTTCTATTTTGTCATAGAAATTTTTTTTGTGATATGTGTCATAAATAGTAATAGAAAGTTTGCATAAGATAAAAATTATCATTGTTACAAACATTTCTGTAAACAAATTCTCTATTGTTGCATTTTTCTCATAGCTAGATAACTTTTGTTTACTTTAGCTAATTTTTCCTGACATTAAAGTCATTTATAAACGCAAAGCATTATTAACAAGAATTAATTTGTATTATTAATAACAATTCCTATAAATATGTATTCTAATCGTCTATTTCCTTAATTAAAAAGAATTAATTTGTATTATTAATAACAATTCCTATAAATATGTATCCCAATCGTTGATTTACAAAAAAATTATTTTTTTCTCATTTATTGTTGATGTTAGCTTAATTACTAGCAATCAGTAGCAAACAGTAGCAACAATCAATATTTATAGTTTTTATAAATAATTTTGTAAAAAACACCTTTATTTTTATAATTTTCTAAAAGCAACAACCGGTTTTTTTACTACGACTGATCTACTATTAGCTAATAATTGTTGAGGATTTTAATTGAATTTAACACATACTATTAAACTGTAAATTGTTTTATTAAATGTGAAAGAACAAACGGTAACGGTAACGGCAAAAGCAAGGCTTGTCAGAACTGAACATAGGCAGTAACGATTTATAGTGAGTCGAAAGGAACAATCGATATATTGAAAAGGACGTATTTAAAATTACGCGATGTTGAATATTCAGTTTAATAACTATTTATAATCGTATATTCCAACAATATTGCGGATAATTAATCACTAAATAATCAAGTCAATAAATAACAATTTTTTAACAATTCAAATTTTATTTTAGACCATTAACGTAAAGAATTGTTTATAAAAAGCGTCAATATTATTGTTATGCGTAATTATTTTGCTTGAACTTAATTATAATTATGATTGTACTAAAATTTAGTGAAGAAGAAAATGCTTACGAGAATTTTTCAATAAAGCATTTATTTGGAAAAATTTTGATAAAAAATTCTAAAAATTGTTATTTTTTGATTTGATTATAATTAAATTTCTATTCTATTTTATTATTTAGTGGTTAATTTTCATCAATATTAACTAATTGTAGACCAGTCGTAGTGAAAGAAAACGGCTTTTTCAATATGAATATGATAAATATTGAAGTTTTGTTTACAAAGTTGTTTATAACAATTATAAATATTAATTGTTGCTACACTAGTTGGTACATTTTTTGTAGGAATTATTGTTAATAATACAAATGATTTATTGTTAATAATGGTTTGCATTTAGAAAGGCCTTTAAAGTCGGATAATATTAGTTACAGTTAAAAAGAAAATAATCTAGCTATGAGAACAAGACAACAATTAGAATTTGTTTATAATAATTTTTTTAACAAGGATAATTTTTATCTTATGTCAAAGTTATGTTACTATTTATGACACACGAGATAAATTTTAAAAGCACAGTAAAAACTAGACTTTCCTTTCAATCCGGTATGCTTTTTTGGGCGTTCTAATATGATCTTTGGTTGTTCTATATGATATCTGATCAACTTCATTTTGAAAGATGATACCAGATTCGATTTCGTTTTCATCCACAATCATTCTATTTTAATTCAGAAATCGTAATTCTTTTATTCGGGATTCAGGGACTAAACCGAAGGGGGATGGTTTTGTCGCCCGATCTGTTTCCATACCGAATTTGGGTCTAAAAGTATTTTTATTTTTTAGTCTGAGTTAATGTCAAAAACAAATATTTTTCTGTGATAAAATGGCACACTTAAGAATTTCTTTATCAAAATTATTTATAATAATAAAGTTAAATATTAATTGAATTATTATGTTCTATGAGTTCAGCTGCAATAATCTTGGACAATAGTGAGTTCACTTCGACATTTTTTCAAAGATTAAAATTTTAATGCTAAAACGGGCCATTTTGTCACTTTATTTGTTTATATATTGTTGCACTGAGAAAAAATGAAACAATTGCAAGCCACAGTTCTCAGAATTTAATTCCAATAATTTTAGAAAAAGTAACATTAAAATCGGTTAAGAAATACGAACTATGATTGATTATCAATAGTAAATTTCTATTTGGGTCCTGTGTGGCAGGTAGCGATTATGGAAATAATGAAATGAATACATGTCATTTTAATCAGTGAAATTTCATTATCAATCAGTAACACATTTCTGGTTACTTCGATCAGTAAAAATTCACTGAAAAACAGTGACTAATCACTGTAATTCCAGTAATTTTTCACTGATTTCCCTGTAAAAAATTTTTTTGATCTAACAGTAAGTATCACTGAAATTTAAGTAATTTTTTCTACTGAAAAATCAGTAAAAAATTACTGAAATTTAGTGATTATTCACTGATTTCTCCAGGAATTTTCACTGATTGAGGTAGCCTTTTGTACAGGAAGTGGATTTAGGCAAAATTGACTGAAGTTATGATATTTTTTAGTTTAAGTGATTCTAATTAGAAAATTCTAAATACCAAATGTTGATTCTATGGACAACTTTTTGTCTATAAGAGCTTGAAAATCACTTTTTTATGTAGAAAAGCGCTTGAAAATAATTTTCAAGTTCTGCTAGACGAAAAACTGTCCATAAAATTAACTTTCGGTATTAGAATTTTTTGATCAGCATCACTTTAACTAAAAAATATCATAGCCCCAGGCAATTTCGCCGAAACCTAATTCCTGTACATTTCATTCGGGGTCCAATCACTGATTTAAATTGAATAATTTTATATAAAGTATAATAATAATAATTTTCTACAAACTCTTGAAATTTCAGCAACCTATTATTATTGCACTGTTTCCCAGCGAATATGAAATTTATACAATAGAATGCAAATTAGAAAGCTTTACGAAAAGATTCTCATTATTGAGACTGATTCTATGAAGGGGGTTTCAAGACAGATCACGTTTACTTTGGGGGAATTTCCTTTGCCTAAAGGGTTTGTTCAGATTCCCCTTTATGTGTTCGCATCGTTAACGATGCTATGAGCGAGATGTGATACAACTATCCATTTTATTTATTCTTTTTTTACTTTCGACATGTCAGCAGTATGTTTGAGAATTTTTTTGGAAACATGTCTCTCCAACGATGTGCCTCATTACCCGCGATCGTTTGAGCACATAAAGGTAAAAATACGTAAGTAACTTATAATAGGTGTTGAATTTCAAGGAAAAGTTGTCTGCTTTACGAGCCAAAATTCTCTAGATGAAGAGATTTCCAGAATATATTTTCAAAGGAAGAAGCTCAGTGAAAACGTTTGCTATGTGACTTTGTGAATCAACATTAGATCTTCGGATAAAATATAAATAGGCAGATGCATTGAAATTATTTATAGAAGAAAATTTTCAGGGAAAAATGAACGCGTATTCAATGTTTAAATAAAACAATAATATAACTTTAATCAATGTTAATATTACTTTCAATTATTGGCAATTAAACTCAGCAGAAACGAAACTTCTGACTCCATTCATTCTTTGAAAATAGTACTATTGGATGATAAAATCTAATTCTATGTTTTTGAAGTGCACTGAGAATCGCAAAGTAAGCATTGTCTAAAATCTTATTGCTTTCAGTGTATCATCATTATCGATGTCCCCGACACACTCTGCGAGCTATATCCACGCAATAAAATCAATACGTTACCACTCTCAACATCGAAGAACCCCAGCTTATAAAATGCGAAGACACGAAGGCATTATTTACAACATAAAACAGCCCTAAAAATAAATATAGAAAAAATTTTCAATGTTTCTTTTACCACACAGCGCCGGCCTTTAAAAATCACAATGAAATAATTTTAATCATAATGAGATTCAAATTAGTTAAGACTGTTATTAGAAATATCGATAATAACAAATATCAATATATTTTAAAAGTGATAAAATCTTAAATTTATACAGTAATACTTCGAGAACATTGTTTAATTTATTAGATAAGCCTTCTTAATACTAACAAAATTTGCTAATACAACTGCCTCATGAAACCACCCAATAAATTTTTTAATTCTATGATAAAATTGATTAATTTTGTTAGTTCTTTGATTTTACAAACATGATAATTTGCCTTTATGTAGATTATATTAGTATTAATCTGCTCTGTCTTAATAGGGCTATAAATTACATCTGTGTCCTTAAATGCCTGGCCTTATGTTTGTAGTAATTGAGCCTTAACTTGAAGGATATCATTGACCAAGTAGATTACCCACTAAAACACTAATTGACTTGGAACTGAACGGCTATAAAATAAATTGCTAAATGATTAATCTAACTTTCCTCTTAATGCAAATTGAAAGCTCGAATTTAAAACGATTCTCCAGAAAAAATAGATCTTTTTGAATCAAGAAGGACACAATGTTTGGAAGCCTCTGTTTTTGTTTTGATCTCACTGAGCTGCAGTTCTATTTTTCCTTCTCAAAAGTTGTTTACATTCTACCACTACTAATAGACAAGTGAAAAGGTTTGCTTTGGGTACATTAATATTTAATTATAATAAATTTTCATTATTCAAATTTGTGAAATATGAAAGGAAAGGATTGTGAAAATAAAAGCTTTTCATTCTTAAGTTTCACCTAAAAGAATTAACCAATAAATGGCTTCAAATGGTCAGAATAAATGAAATCAGCATTCAATTAAAATTAATATATTAGAGTCAAAATTTAAAAAATCTAAAACGACATTAAAATTTGAACAATATAATAAAATCAAAACAATATGTGTGAAAATTGTTCAAATTAAGTAAGCAGTACAAACCTCCAATAAATATATCAAAAGTACTTACAAATTAAAAAACATCAATTAATGTGTATATCACATAAAATAAATCGAACATAAATCGTGAATAGAGCAGAATAACAATCGAAATAAATCAAAAATCAATTATTGACAAAAAAACCAGTGAAGAAACACATCTGTAAAAAGAGTCTCCGACTAGTCTGAAAAATTATTTAATTAATTAAACTATGATAAAGAATCAAGATAATGTCCATGCAGAGGGCATTTTCGAAAAAAGTACTTTTTTAACATTAAAACAAGAACCTGTAAAAGTATTCACGCTTCAAATTTATTTGAAAGGTTTGTGGAGCCTTCTGACGTCGCACGAATTTTCCATCTTCTTGTAACTAGAATTATTCCTCAATAAAATAAAAGAATGCAATGAAATTTGAACAAATGAGGAATAATAGAATAGAAAATAAATTTAAAAAATATAAAAAAGGTAAAAAGAAATTTGTTTAACTTTTAAATAAAAAATATTTTAAACTACCATAGAGAGGGACTATTCGCGCATGGTGGGGCTAATAGCCATTTATTAGTTAATTCCTGAATCTATAAAAGATCGACACTAGAAAAACTAATTTCACCTAAGAGTTTTAAAATTTCAATTAAATCTGTATAGAAGAAGCTTTTTTAGAATCAGTATCTTGAAAATAATGAGGGAACCATCATCTTGTGAAACTACATCGATCTCTTCATTTTCGGCAGAGTTGTTGAGAGATTTGTAAAGTCTGACTGAGAGGTAATGGGAAACGTTTCTGCGATAAAAGATAACAATGGAAGATCGCGTCGCTTCTCTGGAAGAGTATGGAATGGCAGATGTGAAGATAAAGGAAAATGATGCAGGAGAAACGGAGATGGGAAGAAAGATAACAAGTAAGAGAGGGACGAGATTGAAGACGTTAGAACTTCAGAGTGTGGATAAGGAGTCCAGAGGAGGGAAGAGGGAAGAAGAGATATTCTCTGCTGTATTTGAGTATTTGGATTCTCTGCAGCTCGAGACACGTTATTCGATTACAAGCTAAGAGGCGCAACGCCCGCCGATGGAGTGAACTCTCTGCTTCTCACAATCCCTGGAGTCTCTCTCTAGGCTCTGCTTCGAAGGAGTCATACAGGGACAAAACTCTCTCTTCCTAAGATCTACCCAACACGGATTGCCGCAAATAGGGAGCATATCGGGGATGAGGGTTCGATATATTGAATTATAGACTGCGTGGTTCTGATTGAGGACGACTTCGAGGCGCGGATCTCGCGATAACTACTGCTAAAAGGATCTTAAGGTAGGAAATCCGAAGAGGAGAGCAAAGAATTTGAGACCTGAGGCTCCTATTGACACTAAAGTCTTTGATACCTAAATGCCAACGCTTTCCGGGAACATCCTTCAGATGAAAATTATGCCTTTTCGAGAAGATAATTACTTGGATTTTTCGTGTTCACCAGGGTTGGGACAGATAGCAATAGCGCCTGTCAGTAATGCTAGGGATTTTTTTGTTACTAGATTAACAACTATAAAATTTCTCATTAATGGCAAAGAGTACCATATGGTACTACCACTACCACTACTACTTCTTACCATTACCACGTGGTAAGAAAATGAAATAACCTTCTAATTTAAAGCTGTAGATTTTGGACAAGAAAATAAAAAATTTAAAACAAAATTTATGAAGAAAAGTTATTTTTACACGTGGAATTATCATGGTTAAAAGATAAGTAGTTTTTGATATCTGAAATCAAGTTTAAATTTAAAATTTACTATTGTTCTTGATATATTAAAAAATTATGTTTAGAATATTTATTATTTTTTTTATTATATTATTATATTATCATTATTTTTAATTATTAATAATATCGATGGTTGCGTGTAACTGATTTGCATTTTATAGCTCACCTTTAGGAAGATCTATACAAGCTTTTTCTAGTCAGAATGTCGCCATTCAAATTTGTGGATAGCTTTTCAGCCATTCTTTTGTAACTGTCACCGGGCTCCGAAAAAACAACATTATTGAAATAATGAAATAAACGATTTCTTATTATAAGAAAAGCTCACTCTTTCAGCTCCGAGTATATTCTTTAGTTTGTTTTGATACTTGATACTCTTTTGTTAAAAATATACTACGCTCATTACTGGATCTAGTGCGCATGGATCGAGCGCGTCGTTCACGCTTCACTGATTCTGTCTCCCCCCCCCCCCAGAGTCCCTTGACCGGCCTACATCGCTCGGGCAGTCAGGGCCGCCAGACGTTGTTTACATCATGACTCTCTGTGCATTTACTTTTGTACGTTCAGACACTATTTACGCGGTCCTGAATGTTGACATAAGACTGCTCGCTTGAATCGAAGACCGTCTACCCCCGAGCCCGGCCCTCGATCCACCGATGAGTGTATATAGTCTCATACAATTAAAAGATTTTTGAAGAAATGTAGTTAAGTGGCAGATAATAGGGGTATTTCTTGCCCCATCCGATACACCCACTTAAGTGACTATTGCAAGAAAACTGTAATCAACTATACAATTATACTCATCATGAATCAAATGGCTCTTGTTGCAAGTTATGAACATTCTAAAGGATTTTCGAAATAGTTTTAGATTGCGAGATATTCTTGTTACGAGTGTATAAATGTCCCATCCGGTAGCAATATTTTCTTTTATCTTTAAATTTATTTTTAATTTATCTTTATCTTTAAATTTTATAAAGATCCTTATTTTTCAATTTATCTTTAAAATTATTGAGAAAGCTTTGCCCTTATTCTTTATCGTAAAAGCTTGTTATCTTACCGATTTTAGCAAAGTAAAGTGTAGGGAATTTGTAATTGATATTTTAATTCGTCCTTAGGAGACCCTTTCCATGAACTCGTCAATCCTCAGTGGTATTCCTCATCTATATGACTGGCCTTTTAGAAATTTCCTTACTAATGCCACAGTGGAAATTCTTAATCCATTCGGATTTTTTTGTAAAGATAAGTTACAATCAGCTCAATTCCCTCTGAATATTGAAACTATCCTTAAAAGAACAAATTTTCCAACGAAAAGTATATTTAGAGTTACTACAAAAAATTGTGACTATTTCTTTACTCAATTAATTTATTTTATAATTATCTAATTCCTAATGATCAATTATTGATAAAGTAATTAATTATTAAGATTGATAATAATGAATTTGCAGTCCACTTTTTAAATTGTCCCTATCCTTTTTGCTAGCATTTATCTTTAAATTTTATAAAGATCCTTATTTTTCAATTTATCTTTAAAATTATTGAGAAAGCTTTGTCCTTATTCTTTATCGTAAAAGCTTGTTACCTTAACGATTATTTTAAAGTTTATATTTAAAGCTAACTTCTAGTTCTATATCCAGCTAGTTTCAAGATTTCTATTCAAGGCTAGTTGTTAGCGGGATGGGTCTGCTTCATATCACACCTTAAAAGAAAACTTTTTTTAGGACTAAAATTAAGACTTTTTTTCTGTGTACCTCCACTTCTTTCTGTGCATGGAATTACATAAAGATTGCAAAAATATTGCATGGGATCAAATAAAGGTTACATGACATTGCATGGTATTTCATGGGAAATTTTAAGATTGCATGAGATTACACAAAGATTGCAGGACTGCATAGGGTATTCAATTCAATTTAATCATGACATTGTATGGTTGCAAGAAATTATATGAGATTGTACAGAATTGTACAGAAATTATAAGAAATCGCATAAAATTGTGTGAAATCTCACGAGATTGAAAAATAGCAAAGAATTCCGTGTAGTTGCATAGAGATTGCATGGAATTGCATAAAGATTACACAGAGATTGCAAGATTACATTAAATTGTATGAGATGACACAACAGTGCATAAAATCACACAAAATTATACACTAGGGTGGTCCAAAAATGCATTAGAATTTTTTTCTAATTTTCATGTATATCGTCACCGAATTTGTTCGAATCCACAAAAAATAAATGCTTTTTTAAAAAAATGATATTTAGAGGTACCGCAAGCCCCATGAAGTTTAACATGTATTTCCCATAAGAAAAAAATACGTTTTTGTAAATTTTGTTCAGAATCGTCATTATTAGGTGAATCAAGTTGAAACTCAACATTTCTCTTCACAATTAGCTATAGAATGCAAATGAAAAATTAATTTTCAGATATCACCCCCATCAGTCTGTTTTATAGGGCCCAAAAAAACCCCATAAGTGAAAAATTGGGTTTTGCGAATTTTTGGCGCTATTTATAATTTTTTGCGGTTTCTTTAATACAAATTGTTTCTAAAACATAAAATACTACTCTCTGCTGATAATTAGATGTTTACATAAATTGTTTAAGCAATTTATTATTGTTTTCAGCAACTTTCTCTTGGAATAGAGTTGGAAAGTCGCAGTTTTTTTCAAATTTTTCAAGATTTTTTCAACTTCTCAGTTAGAGCGAGGCAATAATCAATTAAAGTTAACATACATAATTGTTTAAAGATTTTATTATTACTCATAACAATATTCTCTTCGAATAATGCTAGAAAGTTGCGGTTTTTTCTAAAATTTTCCACTTTTTGTCCACTTTTCAGTTAGAGAGAGGTAATAATTAACTCAAGTTAACAAAAATAATTGTTTACACAATTTATTATTATTTATAAAAATACTCTCTTTGCATAATGCTAGAGTGTTGCGGTTTTATCTGAAATATTTAACAAGAATCATTTTTTGAATAGTATTCTATTTTTTTCAAAGTGAAGTATTTTCACTCTTTTGCTAATGTTTTAAAAATATTAATTTAAATAAAAAGGCTATCTTACAGTAGAGATAAAAACAAAGGATGGAATAATTAGGAGTAGGTGGGAGGAGTAGATCTATAAATGAATTGTAAAAATTTTGTTTTGAATTACAAGACGAAGTTAATTGCAAAGCGTAAAAGAAAAATTTGGAATTGCACACATTTTACTATCAGCCCCCCCCCCTCCTTCCCTGGAGAAAACAAGTTGTCATCGATGAAATATACATACATGGAGATTAAAACGGACTAAATCAAATAATTAACTTGCATTAATGATTACCTTACTAAGTGAAAAGTTGACAAAAAGTTGAATAAAACAGCAACTTTCTAGCATTAAATAATTATGTCTGTTAAATTGGATTAATTATTAACTCACAGTAAGTGAAAAGTGGACAAAAAGTTGAATATTTTAGAAAAACTGCAACTTTCTATCATTATTCAAAGAGAATGTTATTAAAAATAATAATAAATTGATTAATCAATTATGTTTGTTAACTTGAAATAATTATTACCTCGCTCTAATTGAAAAGTGGACAAAAGGTGGAGAATTAAAAAAAAACCGCAACTTTCTAGCATCATTCTATGAGAATATTGTTATAAATAATAATAAAATGTTTAAAAAATTATTTCTGGTTACTCTATTTGATTAGTGCCTTGCTCTACCTGAAAAGTTGAAAACAAGTTGAAAAATTATGTAATAACCGCGACTTTCTAACTCTATTCTAAGAGAAAAATGCTATGAACAATAATAAATTGTTTAAAAAATTTATTAAAATATACAATTATCAAAAGAAAGTAATGTTTTATGTAATAAAAACAATTTGTACTAAAAAAATCGCAAAAAATCATGATTAGCGCCAAAAACTCGCAAAACACAATTTTTTACTTATGGGATTTTTTTGGGACCCTATAAAACAGACTTATGGGGTTGATATTTAAAAAGTAATTTTTGATTTGTATTCTGTGGCTAATTGTGAAGAGAAATGTTCAATTTCAACTCGATTCACCTAATATTGACGATTTGGAATAAAATTTACAATAACGTATTTTTTTCTTATGGAAAACACGTGTTAAATTTCATGGGGCTTGCGGAACCTCAAAATATCTTTTTTAAAAAAAAACGAATTTATTTTTTGGTAGATTCTAACAAATTTGGGGAGGGGGGTGAGAGCATGAAAATTCGAAAAAAATTTCCAATGCTCTTTTGGACCACCCTACTTTAGAGGGTTTTGAACAGTAAATAATTCCTGATCCGGACAACTGTGTGACATCTCAAAGATAACCATTCTCAAAAGACCCTGAAATTTGGGTACTTTTTGACCTTTCTCTGATCATAAATTAGTTTCTAATTGACTGAACATTTTTATGAAACCTTCATAGTGCAGAGGACACCTTACTATACTCTTTTAGATGTTTTTTGTCTCATATTTTTCAGATTTTTTCCGGATAGGATATTTTGTAAAAGATTTTGGGCTCTATATTTTATGGACATATAGTAGGCTTGTTAAGTAGTTTGAGTAGTTTCTTTCCGTATAAGGGTTTGGAGCAAATA
>JBAGKK010516011.1:0-13603 GCA_037177015.1 Euceroptres primus
TGGTCGTGCTCATCCACCCCCTTACCTGAACATCGAGATTGCACTTTCCAAAATTCAGTAATTGCCTAGCTGTCGCCTTGGATACTACAATCCTCATTCTTGTAGTTTTCTAAATAAACCAGAATATTTATATTGTATCTCCCTCGTGTCATCATTCCTAATATAGTTACCTTCAATTTTTTATTATATAATTTTATTTTTATATTTATTTTTTATTTTATAATTTAACAATTGTTATTAGTAAATCTTCAATTTTTCTGTAACAAATTATATAGCGATTTCAATTCACCTGACCCTAAAGCCAACTACATACATCAACATTGTCTACGAAATTTATTATTGAGGGTCAATACAATCTCCCTACCGATTATTAATAAGTTTAATGTTTATTTCAATCAGAATTTTTTAAAATATGCTAAATTTCTTTATTATTTATATTTAATTTATAATTAGACACTTTTGACACAAAAATGTAATAATTTATTAGTATTTATAAGGCGTATTAAACAAATTATTCTTAAAAGTTTTTAAAATTACCCGCGTATTTTGTCAGCATAAAAGAACTAACTATTTTAATAGATTTTATTAGCATTTGAATTTGGCAAAAGTGGCTGTCATCATCTAATAATAAATACGACAAGGGTTAGAACTGTTGTATTTTTCACAATATAATTAAAAATGTTACTTTTATCAAGGCAAATACATTTTAAAGTAACAGTGCTGAAATACTATTCGATGAGATCATGTGATATATCGATCAATTAACACTGTGTGCTGAAAAACACGATTATCCGGATCGCGGTCTAAAACCTTCATCTGGATAGAAGTGTAACGGTTCAGAAAAAGATTAATTATGGATAAATAGCTGTTATAATCTTTGTTACGTTATTGGTATTATTTAAAAGAATTTTTTATCTTCAATTTGGTACGTATAATACCTTTCTTTTTTCTGTAAAATGTTTTATTATTATAAAGTCAAAACTTTTTTTATCCAGATCGAGTCACTCTCCCATACACCGAAGAAAACTAGTAAAATTAACTAGTTGGATGGTTGGCTAGAGGGATTACTAGTCTTTCTGGTTAAATTAACTAAAAATCTAGTTGATTTAACTAAATTCTAGCTGATTTAACATGGAGAAAAATTGATTATAACGGTTGACATCTTGAATGCTAAATTTTGGGATAGCGATCTAAATATATTAAGCCTTTTAATCTAAATGTTAAGTTTTAATATCTAGGATTATAAAAATTAACATCCAAATTATACGGCTTAATATCTTTAGATCGCTATCCAAAAGTTTTAGAATCTATTTTTCTCCGTCAA
Organism: Euceroptres primus; assembly: GCA_037177015.1. Taxonomy (NCBI): domain Eukaryota; kingdom Metazoa; phylum Arthropoda; class Insecta; order Hymenoptera; family Figitidae; genus Euceroptres; species Euceroptres primus. The sequence goes on from JBAGKK010516011.1 coordinate 1,325, forward strand.
CTAACTTCTAGTAATTCTAGTTGATTTGACTAAAATATTTAGTTGATTTAACTAGTTTTTCACTAGTTTTTTTTAGTTAATTTTACTAGAATTAACTAGGAACCCCACTTTTTTCGGTGTAAAGATCCTGTACTTTATTTGCATTTGACGGCATTTTTCAATTGAAAAATTGATTATTGCATTCTAAAGCCCATATAAAGAAATACCAACTAATTTAATACCAGAGGGTCAATAAATATCTCCATCATGAATGTAGATAATTAATATTATTATTTCAAGGACAACAATTCACTATTATCTTTCGATTAATTTTTACCTAAATGAACTTTTTTTCAGTGAAGACTTATGTAATCAATATTACAAAATAATTTTCAAATTACAGTAGAACCTCTCGTATTCGAACTACAGATAATGAGAGAGGACATTTCAGAGGTTTCAGTGCATACATTTTTTTTTATTGAAAAAGAATTAAATTAGACTGAATTTTAACTTATTTTCTTCAATATGTTTCGGTAATGTTTTGGGATATTGGAAATGCAGTATAGATATATCGATAGAGGTTTATTGTGGTGCAGATTGCGTGACGAAAAGACGAAAGGCGCATCGATTTTCACGCCATGCGTGTGGAAAATCTTGACACGACCTACTTTTATTCCTAATACCCATAAACCACGTTCAAACCCCCTAAACACTTAGTCCTGCAAGCCCTTTCACGCTTCCTTTAATTCGAGCCGCAGGAGCTCGATCTAACGTCTCACTATCCAAATAATTGGGTCCTGGATGACGTCTCACCGTCTTTCATCCACATCATCCGTGTAGGATCCTCTTCAAGGTTTCATCAATCCTGTGGCACATTACATCACGCTGAATTATTTTAACGCGAGATTACTGTTAACGCCCGGTGATTTTAGTGAGATGAGATTCTGACGCCTGGTCCTTCAGTCCAAGTGGAAAAGGCGGCCTGTTTTGCGGCTCGCACCTTCAAAAAGGTCCATCCCATCCTGGTCCAAGATCTTCAGAAGAGGCCGACGCACGTGTCAAACACATGTGTCAATGGAAACTCTCCATTTGACACTTCGCAGAGCATTTATCGCGGCAGGGAACTTCTGAAATTCAATAGGAAGATCCTCACTTTAGTGCGTGAAGTTTCTTTTGCGTTTTTTTTTGCAACACACTGAGAAAAAAAAAAGAATGTGACTGTAGAAAAATAATTTTTTTAAAGAGAAGAAACAAGAGACTCTCAGTTTAACGCAAACGCTAACTAAATGTTTATTTAGAATATTTAAAATTGTTAAAACTGTTCAAAAACTGTACCGTAAACTTTAGCGTAACATTTCGTAAAACAAAAATATCGTGCTTTTATTTAATTAAAGTTTTACTTACTCCAAAAATGAACACTTTTGTTCTAATTACTCAAATTAGTGCGCATTCATTTAAGGATGTTCACCCCTTAGCGCACCTGACATTTAATAATCTTTGAAATCGTTTGTAGAATCCAAAAAAATAATCACGTAGTTAAATATAACAAATTTTGAAAGAAAAATCTAATTGCGATTTAGAAAAAAATAGTTGAATCTTTAATTGTTTATTTAATAAAATCGATGTTTCTTCGACCGTTGAAATTTTCTAAGTTAATAATCTAAGTAGTCGTTTACAGTCCAAATCACTTTATTTGACATAAAAAACACAATGCCTACTTTTCGTACACTCGTATGTGCACTTCTTGAGGCCTGAAATTTATATAATTTTTTTTACAGTTACATTTTCGTTTATTGATAAATTTTAAATGTATTTGACACTTTTATGAACCAAAATTGGTATGCTAAATCGATTCAAATGTGGACTTTTATATTGATTATTGTTAAATTGTTTTGTTTAAATAAAAGTTGTGCAGAAATAAAAGTTTTTACCTTAACTATGTTGAGATGCATTAAATTCGATTAGTGATGCCGTTTGTCGATATTCAAGGAATGTAAATAAATTAATAGTAATATAAAATATTAAATTATTAATTAATATTTTGTAATATTTCAAGTTCTTCAATTCAAGGACTTGAAATATTATAAAATATGAATAAATAATTTAATTTTTTATATTATTATTAATTTTTTACATTCCTTGAGTCTCGACAAACGGCATCACTAAATTCGATAATTCGCTGATGGACACATTACATTCGATGGTGACACATTTTATTTATTAATCAAAATTTCCATGAAGTTAATCACAGGAGTTTTGGTTACCTATTTAATTAATATATCGTATGTGACTGAAATTATTATGTTGATTGTCCTACTTGACTAAAAACTGTTTTTAAAATAACTAATAATGGATCTGACACAAGAAAAGGTAAAAAATGTGACTTAAGAAAAATTCAATTCAAATTAATAATGTCTGACAGGGTTTATAACCTAAAAATTTATTACAACATAATTATTATATACAGATTCAGTCACATAAGATATATTAATTAAATAGGTAACCAAAACTCCTGTGATTAAGTTCATGGAAATTTCGGTTAATAAATAAAATTACACATTACATCGAATGTAATGCGTCCACCAGCGAATTATCGAATTTAATGTATCTAAACATAGTTAAGGTAAAAACTTTTATTTCTGCACAACTTTTATTTGAACAAAACAATTTAACAATAATCAATATAAAAGTCCACATTTGAATCGATTTAGCATGCCAATTTTGGTTCATAAAAGTGTCAAATACATTTAAAATTTATCAATAAACGAAAATGTAACTGTAAAAAAAATTATGTAAATTTCAGCCCTGAAAAAGTGCACACACGAGTGTACGAAATGTAGGCATTGTGTTTTTTATGTCAAATAAAGTGATTTGGACTGTAAATGACAACGTAGATTATTAACTTGAGAAAATTTTGTATTTAACATTAGTTATCTGAGATTTTATATTTTTCTTTCGCTTTAGAAAAAAATCATTATTTTGATTCAATCTTCATCATTGATATAACTTATTTTGTTCTTTAAAATATTATCTACAATTCTACTTGAGCGATTCTTATTAAAACACAGTTAAATTCACAAAACAAATTGTTAATTAAGTAATATTTTATCTAACTAGCTATCTACCTATCTACATACCTGGCAAACTTATTTTTAATAAAATTCCATCCAAATAGAATTGTAGGTAATATTTTTAAGAACAATATTGATAGCGTATTTTGTTCTTCAGGATATTTACCTACAATTCTATTTGGATAGCATTTTATTAAAAATAAGTATGCCAGGTAGATAGCTAGTTGGATAAAATACCAAACAAATTAACAATTTGTTTTGTCATACGTTTGTTTCATCATATGATGAAGATTGAATCAGAATTACGATTTTTTTCTAAAGCGAAAGGAAGTCTCAAATAAATAATATTACATCAACAATTTTAAATTCAAATATTTTCTTCTATTTCGAACATCCATTTCTCTTTTAAAATTTGTTATATCTAACAATATAGTAATTTTTCTCGATTGTATACTTATTTTAAAAATTTGAGGTACCGTATCTCAAATTTCAAGTACGATAAGGTACGATCCTTAATGAGAAACAAATCTACATACGTAGATTTAGCTTACTTTTAGGCAACACCCAAATATTTCCTAATTATTTGAAAAAAAAAAACATTAAAGGATCTTTCCACGGTAGGGAGGAACAACTTTCAGGAGGAGATCTCTTATCTAATTTTTCGTGATCATTAGATCACGCCTCAGTCCTGCTAAAATCGTAAAATTCGACTGAGAGGCGTTGAAAGTGACACTCTTTTCAGTGAGGTAGGACGATTGAACGGCAAATCCTTTTAAGTCCTTGTCTCGCAGGTGCAGAAACACCGAATTACAGACCCCAAGTAATGAGCATGCGGTCTCAAAAGAACTGAGATGTCGGCTCCCTTAGATAAATTCTCGTGTTGACCACGAGAAGGATCCATTTCTTTCTCTCTCTTTATTCCCAGATATTCTTTAATTTTTTTTTGTTTTTTTTTTCTTTCCTTCTCTTTTTCGGTTGTCATATTAGTTACCAGGTTCGAGATCCTGTCGTAGGATCATCTCCTTTACCATTTCGCTTTCACAATTGGTTCTCAATTAAGGTGGAGCGAAGTTAGACTTAGAGGGATCGAAGATGGTTAATTTAAAGGGATGACGTGGTTTCTACTCTTCTGTACAATTTCTTCGCTGTTGGAATATAATTACAGTTCTCGCAATTTGAATTAGAAATTATTTAATAGAATAATATATCCAGGATTTTCAATTAAATTTTGGCAGAGCTGGGGAACAAAATGCATAAATTATATTTCTGTTGGTGTTTTTGCATGGGCACAGCTCATGCAAACACTAACAAATTTAATACCAGAGGGTCAATAGAAATCACCAACATGAACATAAATTATATTACACTCATCGAGCGTAATAAGGCCCCGCGTAATAGGGCCGGATTCAAGGTTCTTCACACTCGACTGCTTCTGTCGCGACGGCGCCATCGCTCGAACATACAGGGCCGCCAGAAGTTGTTTACATCGCGACTCTCTGCGCATTTACTTTTGTACGTTAAGAGACTATATACGCGGTCCTGAATGTTGACATAAGAGTGCTCGCTCGTCGCTTTATATCCGGTTCGAACTGGATTTTAATCGTACCCGTTATAGTGCCGTCCGCCCCCGAGGCCGGCCTTATTACGAGCAGTGAGTGTACTCGGATTGAAATTACATCAATTAGTGTATGTATGAATTTCAAATTTACAGTGCAAAGAAAATATAAAATAACTTCTGTAAGCGAATTACAATTGCAAATGGTATTTAAGTAATTTATATTTAAGCAAGCATAAATTTTAGTAATTTCTCAATTACTTTTCTAATAAATTGAAAATTTTTCAAGGATCGGAGTATGGTTCTTTGAAAGGACAGAGGACAATAAAAACTAGGACACTAGTTTTTTACAGGGACGTTAAGAGTAAATTCTATATACATTTATTACTCTAATTCAAATTGTAATTAATTTGTAATTCAAAGACCTAAATTACATTTTTCTCTCTAATTACTGACCAGCTCTGACTTTTGAATCACTTTCTTCTTTTGAATATCAAAATTTTCTTAGAGGACATTCACATTTAATTTTTCAAAAATGATGTTCAGATTGATTTTTTGGTACTTTTATCAAAAGTTTTTATGGGCTTAATTAATTAAGCAATACTTTTATTAAACCTATACTGAAAGAGAAACAAAATTCTATTCATAGTGAAAATTATGAAAAGGAGATTATTCTTTTTTAAAAAAAGGAAAAGTAAACGGAAATTAGCATAAGCATTTATGTGTTCAAACATAATAGTTATCGGACAAAGATTGTTTGAGTGAATAACTGAGTTGTGTTTACTTAGGACGAATTTGCTGCATAGTCACAAGTATTTTCCACTTTATTGTGGATTTTATTCATTTGCACGAGGTTGAGGCCTGTCTCAATACGGATCCTTGAGAAATGCTTTTCATATTCCGAACTTTAGAAGCTACCTGGACTTTCACAATAAAAAGTTTACTATAAAAATTACATGAAGCTCAATTTTATCTACGTTTCATAAATTGTATACTAAATATAGTAAATTTTTTATAATTCTGATTTTGATTCCACGAAAAAAAGCAGTATTCTTTTCATAAATTGAGACATGCTAACACTACAACTCTGAAGTAAAAATAAAGAAGTCAAGATCTGGATCTGGAACATTCTATTTTCAAATTCTGGGAAGAGTCGTTTTTTTTAGTTCTCTGAAAACAAAGAATTTAAAATGTCCAGATGTTTCTATCCTACATAGAGAATTCTCTGAAAAAAGACGAACGTCGTAAATAAATTGGACCTCTTCTCTACAACGTCCGCAACTTTGCAAACACGTTGAACCACCACTTTGTTGGAAATATTTACTTAATGTGAAAATGTGAATAGACAATCTGTTGGAACCAGAGGTTTGACAATCCAATTTTAAAATCTGAAAAACTCACCAGTGGAGCATCTGCTCGTGGTGGGTGGTAGAAGTCTCTGTTGGCGAACTTTTAACAATGACTTTGAACCGTTGTCGTACAACTTGTAAATAATACGTAACATATTCGTATACCAAATGACCATGTCATTGAAAATTTGGTCCTTGAAAGGATCACCCGCAGTGGAATGAACTTCAGTAGTTTAGTCAAGAAAACAGCACGAGATCATTTCCTCCTGATTTCGGAATCCCGAATCCGGATGTAGCAGAGAAATCTGTCAGCTTTTGCTGACTTTTGACTTCTTTTACAACCTACAGTCCTACATGTTGTAAAATCGTAGATTTTCAAGTTTACAAAATAGTGAAATGTTTTTTCTGTTAGGGAATACAAATTTATATAAAATTAAATAAACCAAGTATGATTATTTCTACCTAGTATAAATTTTTCTACCATATAAGTCAGTTTTAAGAAAGAATGAAAAATTTATGTTTTTCGCGATTATAAGCATTCTTCTTAGAAACAATTAAAAATAATACTAGAAGCTTTTGAAAGATACAAAACCCTATCAAGGTGAAACCGACATTAAGAAGCGAAGCTTGAAAATTCTGAATTTCAACCTATATTTAAAAATTATCTTAACCTTAATTGAAATATTTCAGTTTTTTTATGTTTAATGATTTTAAGCAATCAAGATTCGCGGTAGCAAATCGCCGTACAGTGGAAAAAAGTACCTTTTTTGGACAAAAATCGCCTGACAGTGCAATTCTCAACGAATTTTGATGTCTTTTTTTTTTAAATGAGTGTAAGACTTCCAAGTACAACGGGCAACTGCAGAAAATTCAATTCGACCAGAGCAAAAATTGTTATTTAACAGCAAAGTTGAATTTTTGTTGTTAACTTTTGGGATGTACCATTTTTTTAAGGTTTTCAAATTCATTAGAAAAGTTCAATGTAATAACTATCTAGTAAAAGATTCTAGTTTATCAGAGTAAGAAGAAAGTTGTGTTTATAATGTAATAAACAAATTAATAAACGAATGTTATTTTTTCTTGATACGCAATAATTAGCGGTTTTAAATCCATTCTTTTTTTAAATGAAATATGACAAAAATTATTTGCAATCATTTAATTCTAATCAGTTATTTGGTAATTATTTAATCAATTTTTCTTAACAAATGCACATTTTAACCATTTTTACATGAACAGGCTTAATTTTTTTTGTGGAATCAGCTTAAACTTAAAATGTCATGGCACAGACTCCTTGCTATCATATTTTTCATACTGAAAAAAATTATTTATTTGTATAATAGTTTTCATTAACAAATGCACAATTTGACCATTTTTACATTATTTGTGGATTCAGCTTAAAATGTCTTGCTATAGGCTCCTTGCTGTCATATCTTTAAAATTAAAAAAAATTAATTATTTTTATAAATAATTTTTATAAACAAACGCATATTTTGACCAATTTTTCATGAATAAGCTTAATTATTTTTGTAAAATCAACTTAAAATGTTTTGACACAAATTTCTTGCTGGAAGAAAATCCACTACCGAGAATTATTATCTGTAACAAAAATGATTTTAAACACTATAAATGGAATGTCTCAGTCAATTTATGAGATATCTCAGCCAAAATTGGCAGACACGTAAAACCCATCAAAATACATAATTTCTGTAAGTTTGGACGATATTAATAAAACTTTGAAGAAATACACTATGATTGAAATTTCTTTTTAAAAAAATGCTTCACAAAAAGTCGTCTGCAGGCTACAATTGCATTCCAATGTTCATAAAACTTTTACAAGATCATCTTACTTTGCGATTTTATGTTATTTCGGAAGAAATAAGTTCAGAATTGCATCCGTTAAGAAAGGATAAATTAAAAACGTGATTTCTGAAATGCAGAACATGACTGTTCTTACATACTTTTACCAATTGACTTCCAATTTTTTTTATAGTGGGATGTCATCATATCGTAAATTTATTTTGTCGGAAAGTGAGAACGAAAAATAAAAATTTTGTTATGCGTTTTTAAAAAGTTATTTTTGGCATGCAAACGCATCTACAGCCAAAACAAATCGATCGCTTTTCATGAAACTTTACAGAAATATTGCAAATAAAGTGTACATATGTCGTTTCTTCAGGAGAAAGTGAAATATAAACATACTACAGAGTTAGATTTAAATTTATTTAAAAATTAACAATTTTAATTTAATCTTTCACATGAACAGATCTTATAAATTGTACACCAATTTTATCATCAGAATGCGCGCCCTATTTTTTTTTCGTATTTTGCATAGTTTTGCCGAAAATGTATTTTTCGATTATTTTTAGATACAATTTTTGGTTTAAATAAAACCGTTTGACACAACACGCTGCTTAATGAATTAAACATTTATTTTTGGAATTTTAAAAAGTGTGTGAAAGCGCAAATCATCGCGATAATTCAGTCTCTGCTCGATCTGGCGGATGGAATACTGCAGCTCCATCTTCCGGATTTTTAATCTATTTGACTGGGTCTGGGTCTGGTTTAGCTTTTTACGTCAAAGGGCTAGGTCGAAGAATTTCTGTACCTGAGCAAATGCTAGCCTTGAAAACATCTTCAAAATTTTGTTTCTTTTTTGAGATATTTGGAAAAAAATAAATTACTGTGATTACGTAATTATGTAATCGTGCTGACAATGTGTTCCTTAAGTTCGATAAAACCTTAAGTAAATTAATTGCCTTTTGAACTTGAAATCAAAAACAAATTTAATAGTCTCTTTAAAAGCCCTGAGCGCTTTGAGAAAGGTAAAATTGATTTAATTTCTAAAGAGTCAATAAAATGTTAGTGAGTCAAATGCAAAATGTTAGTGCGCTCAAACTTATTTTAATAAGAGAGAAATGCAAGTATAATGCTGAAATTTCGGAAAATAGTAAAGAATATATTGAATTATTAATGTCTGGTGCTTTTTAGTTTTTGTTTTGAAAAAAAATTTCAAAAATAATTATTTTCTCAAAATAAAAATATGAAACTCACCAGACAGAATAAATATTTGAAGAATCTTTTATAAATATTCCAAGAACAGGTAAAAATTATTAAAAATATGGAAAACATCTGTGATTGCGCGATTTATTTGATATTTACTTTGCAGCTTCAAGATATCCTCTTTTTTAATAAAATTTTGAATTAATAGTTCGATAAATTTGGCATTTTGTAAAACATATTTTGCAAAAATAGTGATTATTATTGACTGCTATTTGGAAATACTGATGAGAAATCGATGTGCAACTATATGAAAATCTTCGTTATCCTAAAGTTAACAAATCTATACGTCGTATTTTGAATAGAGTGAATCACGATTTTCGAGTTTCCTCTTAAAATTACTTTAAAACCGTAAAACCTGACCTAACTTGGGGACAAATTTTGGAGCAATTTTTACCATCTTTAACTGTAAAATATTCAACTTATCACTTCATAATCATCTTTTTCAACTCATTTCAAGCGATTTTCATAAGCCCAAATTATTAAGGAAAATATTTTTGATATTATTTAGCAATTTTCTATTTTAAATTTATAGCTTGGGACATCGCGAAACCTGACATTTTTCAAACATTTTTATTTATAATTTCTATACTAAGTCGTTAAAAGTTTTTAAACTTTCCTAAATTGTGCCTTGATGTGAGTACTTTGTTCAGATATATTTAGAAAAAATTAATCACAGAAAATGTGAAAAATGGTAGGGACTTAAAATGGTCAACTTTTTGTCAATCACCTATATGCGAATTTAATTTTATATAAAATGAAAATTTCATATATTAAATTACTTTAATAATTAATACAATAATTATTTTTTTTATTTTATAACATGTTTATGCGTATTATAAAATACTGATATAAAAATAATTTTCTATTATTCTGGTACTTTTGGCTTTATTTTTTTTATTTCACAAATTTAACTACCTTTAATTTAAATTAAGAAAATATTAATGCAGCTTAAACTCAAGTACTTGGAGTTTTTTTCACACGTAGTGTTTTTGGTGGGTTAAAATTAAAAAAGAACCAAAATATTTTACAGAATCGAAAATCAGATCAATTTATACTACAGTTATCCCTAATCTTTATTTTTTCATTGATGTCAGGCCTGCGATAGGGTAAGTATACCAGTGAATGAACACTGAAGATAAATGACAACTCTATTTTCCTTAAAATAAACAATAAAGAAATAAAAGTTTGAATATATGTTATTTTTCGATAGTATATACTTTAAATTAATGGAACAAAATTTCTGAAAGCTTAAACGAATCTATTTAAAGAGATATTAAGAAATAAATAACGTAGATGCAAATGTAGAAATAAATGAACACGTAAGTTAATAAATGAACTCAGATGAGGCAGTAAATGAACTACTTTTTTCAGTCATTGAACGAAGTGTTTTAGTGAATGGACATTTAGAAGAAACAATGAGTAATCGAATTTCAAAAAATTAGGTTGTTTTAGGTTAACAACAATAATATCAAATACCACTTTTAGAAACATGAGAAATTGAGAAAGTCCTTACATCTTTTTTATGCAGTTATGTGTATGAGATATTTTTATACATTCTCAGCATTTTTATTATAATTTTCATATATTTTTCACATAACAACACATGACGCACACATGACATGAGAAGTCCAGCAGAGGTCTGTTTATTCACTAAAAGTAGGCCAAAAAAGTATCGCGTTCATTCAAAGCCCTTACTGCTACACTTCTAAATTTGTGACCCTCGTTGAAAAAACATTTTTCATAAATTGTACGATAAATTTAATCATATTTAATGTATATTGCTGTAATTGTCAGAATATATATTTTTTTATAAATTTTATGAGGTTTAAAATAATATGGTTAATAATTGCTATTTCTTATTTAAAAAATTGTGTTCATTTACTCTAGCGTCTAGCGCGTTCAACCACTGATGCACTTACCCTAGGTACAAATAATTGCCTCAGTTTTGTTTGTTTCATCTTATAATGGTGTCAATTCCATATGAAGAAATAAGCAATCGTGGAAATGGGGTGGAAATCCATAAATAAGTTTCTTTTGAAGGTAATCATCATCTTTATCTCATCTGTCATTCAACATCAAGTAGCTTAAATTCTAAGTCTCACTCTCATTCTAACCAACACGTCTCAACCATTTTCGCGATCCTCTCATACTTTCGAACAATGGTCTAATTCCAGGGAGACTTCGTCTCGTTTCTCGAAGAAAATGTTTCCATCCCTCCATCCGATACAATAGCGATTGTTGTTAAATATTTTTGTCAGGGGAGACATCTTTGTGACAGTGGCCACGTCGAGGTTCTTCCATGGTTATTCTTTACCCACCAAGCTACGGGGTTCCCTGGATTGGAAGATGTTATAAGTTATACCTCGTGAGCAGACAACCCATTGTCATTTTTTCCAGACGAATGGCAAGAATGGTTAGTCTCGATTTTGACTTCTGCAGGGCATCCGGCGTCATATTGGCTTCTGGAAGTCCTCCCCCCTGGGGATTGTGATGAATATCGTCGCTAATGCACGAGGTGGCACGATTTTTCTTTGTGGTGACACGTCTCTCGATCTTTCTTGTGTGCTGCGGAAAGGTGTGTCGTAGTTTTATACTGGGCACCATGGGGGCGAGTACATGTATGGTGGTGATTTCTTTGGCCTGATTCGTGACCAGCCCAATAATAAGACGCTCTCATTCTTGTAAGGTTATAGGCGATTGCCTTTCTCTGCACTCGGAAATCATTCTAAATTACATCCCACGCACTTCCTCCCTTACACGATTTCAAAGAATGTTTCCTGTTTGTCGCAATACTAAGTGGTCGACAGCAGGACATAAATTTTTACCTGCAATGGCTTTCAAATATTATTCATGAAAAAGATGGATAAAAAATATTTGCAAATTCAAGAAAAAAACCGCTGCAAAGTCATAGAGGAAACAATAATTATTTTTTAGTACCGTAGAGTGGGGGTATTCGTGCATGGTGGGGCTAATATGTACAACTCACTTTAAGTACATTTTTCAATATGATAATGGGAATAAAAATAATAAATCTCCTAGCATAAAAGATTCATAAGGACTTCTACTTTACCGAGGATGACGGTGGAATTTTATGCGACCTCTGTACAAGCATTGAAAAATGTTTAAATATGTGGGTGCATTTTTAAAAATTTATTATACCTACAAACTCAATAGTTTAAAAGTAGAAAAAAATTCTCGGTTGCCCGTGTTTTTCTTCTAAATTTAAGTATGGTAAAAGGAATTTGTTTCATAAATGCAAGCTTGT
>JBAGKK010516032.1:0-13602 GCA_037177015.1 Euceroptres primus
AGACAGACAAAATTAACATCTAAATTCTTAAATTAATTACCCTGGTCAAAAACTTAAGATCACTAATAAAAATAACTGATTAACATTTTTCTAGAATAAATGGTTCTCATTGGTCGATGTATTCTGTTGATGTTGATGATGATCATCATAATCTTCACTATTAGCAGTTTCACACTCTTATGGATTAACATAAGATTATTGAATATCATTGATTAAAATTTTTCTATAAAATAATTCTCATTGGTTAATGTTTGTACGGTATTATCGTCATCAACACTACCGTGTTGATAATCAGCATCAATACCATCATGTTCATAATCATCAATACCATCATGTTGATGACGATCATCATCACTTTCAGCAGTTTCTCATTCTTTAGCCACTTTATCGATCTAATCATAAAAATCATCATCATTGATTACAACAACATTCGCAACATCTGCATCTGCATCACCATCATGAGTCTTATAGTCAACTATAGTTACAACATCTGTTGTCTGATCACCATAATAATCATAAAGTTCACTGTCAAGATGATAATCATCATTAGCTGAACCTCGCACAACTTTAGCATCCTCCTACTAATAATTCTCTCTTGCCTCATGTACAATTTCACCTCAGGTGAAATCCACATTGTGTCCCAAGTGGAGGTGCCTTACTCGAAACGTTCTATCTTTATTTCTTGACCGAAGCCCCGAAGGTTCCTAAACTTAGACTTCCAACACCACGATATTAAACCAAAACCAAACTAACCTCTCGCTGCCTAAACTGAACACAGTTCATAGAGAGAGTAGTTAATTACTTGCAATAAGGAGGTGGGGAAAGTGGCAGGCTTCTTCTACCCCATTCCCTCATGGTTCCAGTACTCGAGTCATCCCTTACCGAATACAACGGTGGAATAGAGGAGTCCTTAAAATAACAAAGGGAAACCTGACAGAATGAGCTTTGATATCCGAGGCGTCGATTAATTGATAAATTAATTTATGTAAATAATTTCCTTATAATCGAAATAAATTAGTTTCTCTTTTTCAAACCACCACTTTTGTTCGTTAAATGAGTTAGTTGTACCTTCTTCTTTCAATCGTCTTAGATTTCGTTCTCGTATTGTGGGAAAGAAAAGTTTGAGAAACTCACGAAGAGCTCTACGCTCTCATGTTTGACTTGTGCTGTAACTGCTCGTTCTACTCGTTTCAGCCCTGTATTTTAGTTCGCTCTACTTCGTTTCTTTGTGATGGAAAGCTATCGAGTGGAGTTAGAACGTTCAAATCTCTCGTGGTTCAAATTTTCTTCGGAGAACTTTTGTTTGTATAAGGTAATCTAGCAGAATTCGTGCGCTTCTCACAGCACATCCTGACCTTTAAAGTTTCAGAATTGAAATACCGAGAGATTCTGCCTGCTTCAATCTTTCTGCCGATTTAGTTTGCAATATGCAATAACGAAGAAATCAAAAAACCTCGAATTTGCGGATAGCATCAAGATTTGTGATTGTACAAAGTGGAAATCAATTAATGATGCTTGAATTGATTTCGAATTAATCAATTCTCGATTACTTAGATTTCGAAAGGATAGCTGTAGAATTTATATCGTCCTTTTCGTATCTTCCCTAACGGCTACGAGCAAGCAAACGAAGTGGAAAAGGACTTTCCTCGTTCACTGTATGCTCGTCGTCGCGATAACGTAATTTCCACGTCAAACTTCTGGCCTCCCTTTTAACATGGGGATCCTTTTCTCGTCGCTAACCTTCCGACTTCTCGCGAACTACCCGGGTTAGGAACGGGTCGCTGAATCGATTAAATGGCATTCCAAGTCACGAACTTTTCGTTTTCTCAGTTCTAGAATCTACACCGGTCCCGCATTCCGCTCGAATTGCGCTCAAAGTACGCGAACCTTACTGAGTTTCTTCTTAGGACGATATTGAGCAAGGAACACGTAAGTCTCAGAAACTACTAGTTAGGTACAATGAAATGTGAATCGACTGAGATTGTCTTTTAATTGCAAATTCTAATTTCATTTTTAAATATAATTTTTATTCCAGCTCCTATTAAGAAATCTTTATGACCAGTCTATTCTAGTCAAACCTTATCTCACCGAAGCTTTGGATTTCCCTTCCTCCAATCTTTTGTGAAGACTGATTTTTAGGGGAAGATTGGACAAAAAAGTCAGCGACCCTCGTAGAAGTCGATAGATTCTTGATGCGCTTTGGGAATAGCGTTTTTGTGCCGCTGGACCGAAATTTTCTGTCGGGACCATCCACGCGAAAGAGATACGAAAAGCACTCGATCGTTTTCGGACAGAATGTACCTAATTCTTTTTGGGTTTCTTCACTTGGAAGAATTTCTGAGAAGATTCAAGGTTGTTTCAGTTGACTGAGAAATGGAGAGACAATTACTATTTGTTTCCCTTTTGATTATGAGTCTGAGAATAGAAATTGGATTAATACGAATATCGGATGGAGGTCCACAAATGTTATTTAGTTGTCCGCATTAGTAATTAATGCGTCGCTACCAGTGAATTCGCATCGAGACGGCAATGGGAAAACACACGTGCTAAAATGATGTAAACTGTGTGGCATGTTACACGTGTTAACGCTCAGAATCAGGGAGTGTAATGCTGTTTGCTTGTAGTGAACCATTGCAGCTCTGTCGCAGCATTTGGATTCAAATTAATAGCATGCAAGGTGCGTACTTTCCTGTGTGCATTTCTCGTTGGTTATTTATCATCGTAAGGGATGATCATGTTACGTACAATATTGTGCATAGTGCATGTTAACACTTGTAGTTTGATTCGTGCGTGTGCGAAATAGCAGCCAGCGATGGGAGAATTTGCACCGGTTATTCGAACCCTCGAAGCTAGCGTGACTTCATTGTTTCGTGATTGTTATTATTTGTTGCGCGTTAAGTACTCGCTGCCTTAGAATCAAGGGACAAGGATATTATCTAGATTATTGTTGATTATATACATTGTTATCTTATGTTGGTGTTAATTATACTGTTGGTTGGAGATAACTTCATTCAGCTATATTCAATGTTTAATTGAAACAAATCGTTAAGCTATTAGAAAATCCTATCACAATTTAGAGTCCAAATGCTACCAGCATCGATCAATCTTATTAATGTTGTTGATGTTCGCTTCATTTCAGCTCTTTCCATTTCGTTTTGTCGCTCTAGTTGAATTCATAGATTTACCTTTACTTTATTACACTTCTTTCATTTTAGTTCCACTAATTCTTTTTATGCATCGTTTGCTAAGCGGCTATCCAAATTGTTGTCTTCGTCGTGTTTGCAAATGGTTTTGAGTTAATTTCCATGTAGGGTTGTAAGTCGTTTTCTAAGAAGTTTGCCATGTGTTTCTTTACGTCGTCTTCTGAAATTGTTTCGCGTATGGTTTCCTTAGTTAATTTCCATGTAATTTTGTAAGTCGTTTTCTAAGAACTAAAAATATGTCTTCATTTCGACTTGAGCATGCGTTGATCATAGTCGAAACCAAGTCAAAATGACTTACAAAATCACACTGACATTTTGTAAGTCGTTTTCTAAGACTCTTGCTATGTGTTTCTTTATGTCGTCTTCTGAAATCGTTTTCCATATGGTTTCCTAAGTTGATTTCCATGTGATTTTGTAAGTCGTTTTCTAAGAAGCTGGCCTGTCTTTCATTAAGTCGTCTTCTAAATTGTTTTCCATGTGGTATTTTAAGTCCCTTTCTAAGTTAATTTCCATGAAATCCTTTAAGTCGACTTCTAAAATTGTTTTCCATATGGTTTCCAAAGCTAATTTCTATGTGATTTTGTAAGCCGTTTTCTAAGAAGTTTGCCATGTGTTCCTTTAAGTCATCTTTTAAATTGTTTTGCATATGGTTTTCTAAGTCGTTTTCTAAGAAGCTTGTTTCCTTACAGTTTTCTTACAGTTTTATCACATATCTTTCTTTAAAGCCTCTTCTAAATTGCTTTTCATATGAATTTTCAAGTCGCTTTCTAAGAAACTTTCCAAGTGCTTTTCTGCGTTGATTTAATTTCAACAATGCGTTTCAGTCTAATTGCGAGATTCTCAAATTATTTTGTCGAGTAAACGTCTGAGGCCACATAATCATCTTAATATTCTGGAACTCCCAAGTTCGTTACTCAAGTGCTTCGCGATTTCTCACAAGCACCAGAAACTCTACGTCAAAGTGAAGTCTCTCCTCGTAACAAACGTACGACAAACTTCACCAGCGAACAACGCGAATTCGATGAAATCATTCATCCAATCGAAGCGATTCGAACTCATTAATGGAGAGGTTGCAGCCGCAGAAACAGATCGCGTGACGCAGATTCGTGTCGTGACGTGTATATGTGGTTTAATTGGAAGGGCCATGATTTACTCGGGGATATATCGATAGTGTAATTCCAGTGAGTCAAACCTCCTTGATCCATATTGAAGCATTTTTGCATCAAGTGGAGTTATGTTTATTTTTAGACATTAGAGGAACTCACTGTTGGTAAAGTAGATCGTCTGCTAAAGCTTTTATCAACAGAAATTAATTTCTTGATTTACTCTATCAAAAAATATATTTGTAACTAATGTCCAATTCCAGTGTTTGTGTGAAACTAGATTCGAGTTAAAGAAAGTTAAATTATGTCGACGTTGCTGGAGCTAAGTTTAATTGAATCGAACTCCCTGGAACCCGGACTATCGACGAGCGCACTAGAGGACGGATTTTCTCCTGTAATCATCCCCGTTTTTCATTGACAGCTCCAATTTCCCGTTGCAGGACATTGAGCTCTTCCAATCCTAAATTCAATGGAATTTTTAATCGAAATTGTTGAAATTTTAAACTTTTAGATTTTTCAGGACTGAAGAAGTTCTCTCCCAATATCTAAGATTGACTTTTATTCGCAATTCGATTTTTAATTTTGTAAAACTCGAAATTTCATTATAAATTCACCTCTTCTTTCAATCGATAAAATACAGTCGGTTAAAATTTTTTAACCGACTGTATTTTATCGATTAAAGGAAGAGGTGAATTTATAATGAAATTTAGAGAGTTTTAGAAAATTAATAATCGAATTTCACTTGAAGATAGTTGTGTTATCTAGTTTGTATCACTGTTTCTGCTTTCTAAGACATACAAAATCAATAGCACGTACCTGTAATCAGGCATCGTTTTCATCACGTTAAAGAAACATAAAAGTAGAGAAAAACTCAACAAAAATGAACAATAAGTGCTTGAAAATTATCCGTTCTGAATCCGGTCTCTAAGTGGGGTCACGCAACACAGACTTTTACGAACACCCACCCTTCCAAGTTTGCCCAATTATCCTACACGGCATTCCAGGTATATGAATTACAGTGTATTTTTGCAAGACAGAATTTTAGGAAAAGGGTCTTAGACTCTGTCCTATTTAATAAATTATTATTATACTTAATTCTGAAGCAATAAACCCGAAATTACAAGGTTCAACAATTTTAAGAATCTCTAAATTCCAAACCTCTTAATTTAAATGTAGTAATTAAACCATATAATATTTCTTACAAAAAGAAATTCCAACAATGCTGAAGACAAAGCTAGTTATCATGAACCTGGAGTCGTAGAATTTGTAACACCGTTTCCCTTTCCTTTCTCCTCTTCATTTATGTGCTTATGTAGTCGGCATTTTCTCGACGATTAACCTCCTTGGTACAGTGACCTCTGTACAAATTTTCTCGTCTGCAAAGTGGATGGACTATTTTTTTCACCTAATGCATGCTCGCATTAGCGTCACAGGGTTGCTTTTTACGAGAGGGAAAATTATAATTTCCCATGAAAACTCCGAGCTGAATTTACTGCCGTGTGATATGTCCCACGCCCCATAGAAAAGTTCCTCCTCGTCTTATTCTCTGCCTCATTTTTTTTCGTCCCTTACACCAACCCAACTCAGCGAACGCCACTCACATAAACTTAGTCTTTTCTCGTGTGTATGAATGTCAGATAACAAAAAAAAAAGAGGTGTATCGCGAAACTTATATCGGGTTGGTCGGGGTCAAATGACCCGCATCAGACGTAACGTGAATATATGACAGTGGTTTTTACGTGCCGGTGAGATTTATCTCATCAATTATCGTGAAAGCCACTTTTTCTAGTGCTGAAAATATTCTAAAATTTAGCAAACCCTTTTTTATTTTACTGTCGTTTGAAGACCAACCGTGAAAGGGGTCAAAACTAATTCCTTTCAATTCAATTTATATCTCGATTTGGCGAATATTATTCAATCCTTCCAATCCTAATTAATCCCTTTGAATCTGATCTTTGATCTTCAGTAAAATGTTTTTTAATCCATCTAGTACATTCACTTGGTATATTTGAATGAAATAGTATTTTGAATGAATGGACGAGCTGGCTTCGTGAAAGTTGCCAGTTTTTGGCGAAATTATCATTGAACCAGATCCGATTGGACAGTCTCCGGTAATGGATATTCGATCGATTCCGATGATATTATTCCTGTGTTGGTAATTCGAAAGTCCGAGCTATGTGACGAATATTTGACGCAGCCGGCGCTCGATTCGATTGCATTTAAAGTGCCTGATTCGATAACCGATAGGAAATAGGAAAGGGTGACAAGGGAGAAAAGGGAGAATAACGTCCATGTGTTCAATTGAGTGTGTAGGAAATAGAAAGAGAACGAACCGTTTATCGACATCAATGAGGATGTAGAACTCATTTCTCCACATCAGAACTGCGCAGCAATTGTAAAAGATGTATTGAAGTATTTTAATGGTCAACTATTTGTTATTTAATTCGTAATTGAACTATATTTCGGATGAGTGCTAATTATCCCTCAACTTCTTGGAAAAAATTTAAGGGCAGAATCAACTGGTGAATAAAATTAAAATTGGAAGCGTTTGAGAAGTTTTTTTTATTTCACTAGCTTATTTAGATGAACTTTGTTCACCCTTTTCGTCCTTTGAAACGAGTGCAACGGGTGAACGAAGAATCTTTCAAAGAAGCGAAGTGACGACGAGACGGATCAAAGGCACAATTACTTTCCTATCGTCTCGGATCTGAATTAACGGTAGATTGGAACTGAAGTTTGCGCGCTATTCGCTGTAATTAGCGTGTAATTACTAGAGCGACAATGAAAACACGCTTCGACGAACAAATTTCTCTACAGCGTCCTGGACAAATGTATTTAAATTTCAATTTGTGTATTACTGCCCAACACAAGTGTAGTCGACGTTGTTGCCGCCCCGAAAGGCTAATAAGCAAGTATTATCTCACCTCGAAATAGGAGATAAATAGTCTCTATTTCCATAATTAACTTCTCTTTTGATTTAAGTGCTAGAGTTTATCTTCAATTAATTTTAAACCATTCCAAACCGTTTTGAACCATTGCAGACTAATTCCAAACCATTCCAAACTAATTCGAACTATTTCGGACTAATTCCAAACCATTTCAAATCAATTCGAACCATTCCGGACTAATTCTAAACCATTAGAAACCAATTCGAACTATTTCGGACTAATTCCAAACCATTTCCAACAAATTCGAACCATTCCGGACTAATTCCAAACCCTTCCAAGCCAATTAGAATTATTCCGGACTACTTATAAATCATTCCAAACCAATTAGAACCATTCCGGACTAATTTTCAACCATTAAAAACCGAATATATCTATTCTGAACTAATTTCGAACCATTTCAATTCAATTAGAACCATTCGGAACTAATTTGAAACCATTCTAGCGATTCAGAACTAGTTCTAAACCATTCAAAACCATTTAGAACTATTTCTGACTAATTTCAAGCCATTCAAAATCAATTAGAACCATTCCGGACTAATTCTGAACCATTCAAAACTAATTCTAACCATTTTGAACTGATTCCGAACAATTTGAAACCAATTAGAACCATTCGAAACTAATTTCTAAACCTACTCTAGCCACTCTAAACCCATTTTAGCCATTCCGAACTAATTCTAAACCATTCAAAACTAATTCGAACTATTTCAGACTAATTTCAAACAATTCCAAACCAATTAAAACCATTCCGAACTAATACCAAACCATTAGAAACCAATTCTAACCATTCTGAACTAATTCCGAACCATTCCAAGCCAATTCGAATCATTTCGAACTAATTCCAAACTGAAGAAATTCGAATTATTGGAGACTAGTTCAAACCAGTTCAAACTAGTACAAACCGAACTAGTACAAATCGAACTAGTGCAAACTAATAACAATGTTTCAAAATTTAAATTAGTCCAATCAGACTTCGTTTGTCCAAGGGAATATATATCAATACAAACAAGTCCGTATTAATCTAAGCTAATAAAAACGAATCCGAATCGATGTAAGAAATTCCAAATCAATTCACATTATTTAAAGATAATAATCCAAACCTTTTCAAACCAATCTGAATCATTCCATACCAATTCAAGCCATTCCAGATTAGTACAGTCTGAAAATAATCTTTCAAAATCAATCTAGGTCAAGTTAATTCAAAAACCTTTAAGTCAATTCAAATTAGCTCAAACTATTTTTGTGAATCCAAAAAAAAAAAATAGATAAATCCAGATCAGATCGTCTAAGTCCAAAAAGAAATTTATATCAATGCAAAAAAGTCCAAATTTTTAAGGGAAATCCAAGATCGTCCAAGTCCGGATGAATAGAAGGGAATTCCTATCGATAAAAATAAATCCAAATCATCCGGCATCATTTAAAGACAATCCAAACTTTTCCAGAGCTTCCAAAATCTTCCCAAACCTTTCCAAACCATTTTGAACCGTTTCAAATAGAAATTAAATTAGATCGTCTAAGTCCAGGGAAATAGAACGGAATTCCTATCGTAGCAAACAAGTCCTAGTCACCTGACATCATTTAAAAACAATCCAAACCTTTCCAGATCTTCCAAAACCTTTCCAAACCATTTAAAATCATTGTAAACAGAAATGAAATTTTCCAATCCTCCAGATTGCCCACGTCCAGGGCAATAAAAAAGAATTTACAAAAACAACTACAAATCACCTGACATCATTTACCATAAAGACGAATCAAGATTTTCCAAACCTTTCCAAACCTTTCTAGATCTTGTCAAATCTTTCCAAGCATTTCAAAACTTTTCCAACCCTTTTCAAATTAATCCGAATCATTGCAAACTATTCTGGATTAGTAAAATCTAAAAAAATCTGTTAATATCAGTTAATATTGAAACTAATTCGTTCGAACTCATAAGCTATGAATCGAGAACAATCCAAACTAGTCCGTACCGGTCCAGATCAGTACAATCTGATCCATGTTATTTAAAATAGATTCAAATCAATCCAAACCAGTCAAAACCATCGGGATACATTTGGATGAATTTCGATTAGTATGATTTGGATTCCTGAACATTGGTCTTGGCAAATTTGAACTGGTCCAGACAGATTTGAGCTTATCCAGTTTGTTTCAATCTTTTTCATCTAAAGAAGCCTTCGCATCTAAAGAATCATTTTTATCTAAAGAATATTGTATTCATTTTTCAATAAGTATTCAAATACACTTTACGCTGATCGAATGTACCCGCGGTTTCTATTTCCAAGAAGATGGGAAACTTTTCTCTCTTAAAAACGGGTATATGAAATACATAAGAAGCTTTCTCGACACAGAGGTACAGTTTCGCCACCCCCTTATTCACACTATCTTTTTTACTATCTAGCGTCTCATCGTACCATGCTTCGACTTATATCAAGCATCCAATATCCTTACTGCGGCATCAAATTCTAATGGATATAAAATGCGTTCTAAACTCCAGCAAACGATCAGGACGTAAAAGTACGCAAGAACCTATAATCGCAGTCAAAATTGTTTACGTTTGCGGATCTTGGAAGCACAGTTCAAGTCATCAAAATATGAGATAATAAACGGCCAGTATAAAAAGCAATGGAATTTTTTATCTTGCAGTATACAATTTTATCAGATGATTGTGACCTGATAGGCAAGTTGGTATAGTGACCATGATTATAAAAGCTGAATATGAAAAGAGTCTACCCTTGAAGATTGACAAAAGGGATTAATCTCTGAACCCTGATGATAAAAGTTTTAGAATACGATCTACTTTACCCATGGTAAGTATGCAGGTTCAACGACTTTTATGTACAAATTTAAAAAAACCTTTAAAGTAGATGATTCTAAATAGATTGTATAAAAAGAATTAGGATTAATTATTAAATTATTATTTATTTAAATTGAAAAATGACTAGAATTTTTTAAAATAAATGACGGCATATCTGAATAACCTTGACAGATGCCTGGGTTTTCATAACACGGAATGCGAATCCGTCGAATTTAAAGATTGATTTATTGTCAGCGGAAGTTTTTTCGTCGACGATAAATCGTTTGTTTGGGGTACCTTCGTGATAAAACATCACGTTCCAGAAGAGAGTTCTCCATTCGCAGAGTCCCTTGAAGCGGATTCACCGGAGTACGTGCCCTGCGAACCCTTGAGCTTTTTGCACTTTTCACGCCGATCGAGTTTTCGAGACGTAAGAGCACGCAAGCGCAAATGCAAATCAAAGAGAATCGATTTATGGCACGCACGACGCTACGCTACACACCACTGACAAAATTGACAACTTGATCGAAATTCATTTCTATTGGTAAACGTGCACTTGAACTAAAATATTTAAACATTTTTCAAAATATTTTTATTGCAAGAAAACACTTTTAACATAGACTAAGATGGATAGACATTGCTAAATGTGGATACACATGGATAGGCATTGATAGGCGTAGATAGACATAAATAGACATAGATAGGGATGGTTAGCTTTGGATAGATATGGATAAGCATGGATATACATCGATAGGCATGGGTAGACATGGATATACGTGGGTAGGAATGGATATGCGCGGATGGACATGGATAGAGGGTTGATATGCATCGATAGACGTTGATAGACATGAATAGACAATAATAGAAATAAATAGACATGGATAGACAAGAAGAGACACGCGTATAATGTAAAGGCATGATAAGATATGGATAGGCATGTATAAACATGAATAGTCATGGATAGACAATTATGAACATGAATAGACATGGATAGAATTTATGAACATGAATAGATATGGATAAGCATTTATAGAAGCAGGTAGACATGGATAGGCGTTGATAGATGTATATAGACATGTATATACGATGACAGATATGAATAGTCATGGATACACACGAGTAAGCACGGATACCCATGGATAGGCATGCATATGCAGTGATAGGCGCATATAGACATGGATAGGCATAAATATACCTGATTAGATTTGGATAAACATGGATAAGCATTGATAGGCATCGACAGACGTGGATAGAGATGGGTAGACATGGATATACGTGGATAGGAATGGATATGCACCTATGGACATGCATGGAAGGTTGATAGGCATGGATAGATGTTGACGGACATGAATAAAAAATTATAGAAATGAATAGACATGGATAGGCAAGGAGTTACTTATATAATGTAAAGGCATGGTTAGATATAGATAGGCATGTATGAACATGGATAGGCATGGATAAGTATTGATAGACATGCATAGGTATTGATAGAAACAGATGGGCATGGATAGACGTTGAAAGACATATATAGACACGGATATACAATGATATATATGAATAGCCGTGGATAGACATGGGTAAACACATATACCCATGGATAGGAATCGATAGGCAGGGGTATGCGCAGATAGCCATGGATAGGCATAGATAGACCTAATTAGGTTTGTGTAGACATGGATAAGCATGGATAGGCATCGATAGGAATCGATAGGCATGGATGGAGATTGGTAGACATGGATATTAGGGTGCCCAAAAAAAGTGATTTTTTAAATTTTGCAAACGCTATCCCCTAATTTTCTTCCTTTCGGTGAAGAAATACTGTCATAAATTTTCTTTTATTTAAAAAAAATTGTTTAGAGGTTCCACTAGGCCGTTTTAGATCTAAAAATTAATTTTCTTAGATTTCGATTTTTTTAAATACAAGCTTAGGGCTTAAAAATTCTTTCACCTCTAAAAAATATTTGCTATTTTTCGAGAAATAACCCCTAAATTTTATGAAACAAAGAAATTTTTCGAAGATATTATCGGGCTTAGAGTACGAAAATTGGCAGTTTCATTGCAATTAATGGTCTAAAATGGCCCCTCAACATTTTTTCTTCTGGCATAATATGCACTGGATTTCTTCTAAAATATAAAAGAAATATTCTTCATGATAAATTAATTTAATATATTTATACCTGGTGACCGAAAAAATTTTGAAATTCGAAATACACAAAAATACACATTTTTTATAGTTTAAAGATTCGTACAATATTTTAAAACGTATGTTTATCTGTAAGTTATCTGAAAAATATGAATTAGAGTCGATTTTTATGTAATGCTTTGACAACTGTTGATTTTTTACAATTCGGGATATCTTTAATCGCCTTTTCTAAAAGTTGTAACAGGAACTGCTTTTGATCTTCTTGATTCGTGAGGATAGAGTTGTAATTTTGGATTAAAGCAACCCCACGCGCAGCAGCATCATTAACAACTTTCATTTTTAGGACTTTCCTTTGAGCCTCGATGTCGTCCTTATTTTCGGGCCAAAATTCCAGGTCTTCATTCAAACATTCCTCGCAGATGTTCATTACCTTGAAGAAACTTCTGGTACTATTCGTGACGAAGTCAGATAATTGTTGTGATAAGATTTTTGTTTTGTCTGCTTGAATTTTGCGAGGTGGATTTTCAGAACCTTCTTTATTTAACGCTGCTACCATAGATCTTTTTACTTCCACTGATACAGAAGGTTCAAAGAAGGTAAGGCCTACGAGTTTTTCAATAATTTACCATAAATGGCGAGACATCGTGGTGTATGCCGCTTCAGAAATTTTCTGGTTGATGGTTTTGTACAGTAACAAGTCTTTCATAAATTGCAGGTCATATGATGGTGCTAATGTCGATCTTTGACACGTAAACCAATTTTTTATATGTAGGCGCACTAAAAATACATTAAATTTCTGCAAAGCTGCGAGTTCACAAGAACTAAGTTTCAACTGATCTCGAAATAAGTAAATTTTATGACTAAAAATGATTTTTGCCATCCAACTAGCTCAATAAACGGCTCCAGGAGCCATAATACTGATTCTTTTTTTTGATTCCACACCCAAAAATAATAATGTGAGTTGCAGTACTTCTTTTTAATCGTCTCGTGGATGAAAGTTTTTTATCTGAAGTTGAACGAATCTGATCAACTCTTGTTTCATTGGTATAAAGAGATGAACTATGCTCTGATCTTCTAACGATTTGTAACAAGATTGATTGGTATTCTTCCATTCACTTTTAAATTTTTCATGGATTTTAACGTTTGGTCAGCCTGATGGTCCAAAAAGAGCAGTGAAGACTGAACTGACAGGTAACATTATATGGTGCCTGCAAGCTAAAGAAAGAAGAGTTTTGCCTAATTTTTCTTTCAGAAAAGTACAAGCCCCCAGATTTTCACCAGAATTGCTAGCAGTTGTAATAATTGATGTAGAAGAAAAGTTTTTGTGTTGATCACTGGTTTAGTAATTTATTTATTATAAAATCATCCATGAGGTCTCATGGTATGAATATAACAACGTTTCGATCATTCGTCGACG
>JBAGKK010516043.1:0-13601 GCA_037177015.1 Euceroptres primus
ACTTATATTAAAAAAATATTTTTCACTTGTGACAAAAATCAAACAGAAATAGTTTATACGGCCCTGACTTGTTTACGCTTAGAGTCACTCGCTTTAGTGTCAAGGCCATTGAGGCAACTCCCGAAGCCGGCCTTAAATCGGGCTTTCAGTGTAATAATAATTTTTTGAATGAATACTATCAACATTTGTATTTATTACATTTGCCATTGAACACTTTTCAATTGAAAGTACAAACAAGTTAATTTTTTCAAATTTGAATGCTTTACAAATGTCAAATATCCAATATTTTTATAGCTTGACAAATTTTAATTTTTTAAAATTTAGAATGTCCCAAGTGCCAATATTTATTCAAGAACGAAACCATTCAAGTTATAACCAAATTAAACCACTCAACTTTTACACAATAGAAAACATCCAAATTTGACTTATATTTTTAATCTACCTCGAAAGTCAACCTAAGTCAAAAGTTCTTCATTTTATCATCTCAAAAATATATTATATATTTTTTTCGTAATAAATTAAACGGAGACTTCTTTATTGAATCCAATTTCTTGAAATTGATTACATTTAATTTTTCATCCAGCAATCAATTACTCATACTGCAGACGCAGTTTACTTTCGGAGAAAACCTGTTTTATCGAATCGTTGATTGCGAATCACTTGTTTAATTTGGCGTCTCAGAATATTGCAACGAAGTAACGAAGGGCTTTGGGTGCAATGTGCAATCAGGTACGCCCCTGAGGTACATCCCTCTTGCACGCACATTCATATATATAGTACCAATAGTCGAGGGTTCATAATTCACGAGTATCGTGTACATATGGTGTTTCTATGCGTCTCCCCCTTTTCAGAAATGCCACGTAGTCTCCCTAGATTTAGCAAGGTGCCGCGTACTCACACAATCATCCACGGAAATGCTTTCAGATTTTTTTCTGTCGTGTGAACAAATTTTTTTTTCTATGGTAAACCTTCCAGGTATTAACTCTTAATACCTAATTACGCCCTGCGATCCTTCATAAATTAATTTTTTGACATTTTAATGATAAAATATTTAACACTTATGAATATTAAAATTAAAGTATATCGCGTCCTTAATTCTAATTAAATTCGCTTAATTAATCTTCCTGTGGGTCAATTTTATGTGAAACAATTTATATTCAGATCAGCTTGTTAGTGATCAAGAAAGAGTGTCAATTGCAAAAATGATGGGTTCAGGTATTAACGTAAAATTAATTCCTCGGAGAAATTTAGTGAGAATAGAATTTTTATTTATGTCCTTTAAGGACAACCAAAATGTTACAAAGGAAGTATTGCAAAATAAGTAAATAGTCTTGTATAAATGATTCGTAAGTATTAAATGGGTACTTGAATAATTCAATTTATGAAAGTAAAAACGTGTTTTTAGAAATTTAAAATATTATTATTTAAAAAGGAGTATCTAACATTTCACTATTTCAGATTTACAGCTTTACAAAAAAGCTTGAAACTTCTTTTGAATTAAGAGACTATTATGATATAAAAGATTTAAAATGAAAATAACTATCAAGGAATTTTAATATATCTAAGCGACACTAAACTTTTGATAAGGGTCCAAATGTATAATTAGTTCTTCAAACTCGTAAAAGGTTGATATTACCTGTAGCACCTTCTGAAGTATTAAGAAAGAAAATATATCTTTCTTCATATTCTCCGAAATTTCTTCACGATTTATTTCTGCTTCGATCTATTTCTAATTTTTGTTCTTATTTTAAATTAGAATTAATATGTAAAGAAATTTTCTAAATTTTATTTTACTTAAGGATTTATTATCGGTAAAACACCTGTGAAACAATTCGTACCTTTGACTTTTATTTAAACTTTAATTAACTTCAAGGGACTTGATTATCCTAAGGAGGAATGGAACAGTCGGAAAAAAGTTATTCAAAGCACCTATTTCTTCAGGTTTCTAATTTTAAACAGTTCTTTTATTAAATTTTTTAAGTCGAAATGTGGTAAATTTTATTTCGGATCAAATAAGCCATCAAAAGTTTTAATCGCATAAAAATTACAATTTTTTTTTCATTCATAATCTTGAGATGCATTTTAGCTACTTTTGTCACCAAAATATGTCTGCAGATTCCGAATTAAAACAATGCTTACTTTTTATCCTATTGAAACTTTTGATGGCTTATTTAATCGTAAATCAAATTTCCCACATTTCAACTGAAAAAATCCAATAAAAAAACTGTTTTAAATGAAAAACTGGAGGAAATAGGCGCTTTAACTAATTTTCTTTCCGCCTAATATTTCTTGACCTTCTTTATGGATTTAAACACCACAATTGACATCCTGTCAAAAACAATTTCTCTAAAGCTGATTCACTTGAATTTACCTGAATTTCTTTGAATTAATTTGTATTTACTTAAACTTACTTTAATTTACTTGAATTTACCTGAATTACTTTAAATTAATTTTCATTTACTTAAACTTACTTAAATTTACTGGAATTCACTTCATATCGATTGGCTTTATCAGAATTCTTTTTAATGAACTTTGATTTAATTTAAATTTATCTGCATTCAGTTAAATTCACTTAAAAGCAGTGAAATTTATCTTAAAATACCTGAATTCCGACGAATTTACCCTAATTCATTCGAATTCACTGGAATTTACCCGAATTCATGGGAATTCAGTAAATTTATTTGAATTCATTTTATACCAGTTGACTTTATCATAATCCTTTTGAATTCACTTCGGTGCACTTGAATTAATTTAAATTGACTTCATAATAATTACATTCACTTAAATTCGCTTAAAAATACGTAAATTCATCTGAATTCAGTTGACAATGCTTTTAATTCGTTTGAGTTCACTTTAATTAATTTAAATTTATCTGAATTCAATTAAATGCATTTAAAAACAGTCAAATTTATCTCAAAATACCTGAATTTATAACACTTGAATTTACCTCGAATTTACACGAATTCATGTATATTTACCTGAATTCCCTGGAATTTACACAGTAAATTATAAAGTATTAAAAAAGTGTTGCCGATTAGTTCGAGATTAATGTGAGATGAAAAAAATCCTTGAATGCACAACTTCACGTTAGTTCGCGTCAACTGTCAGTTGAAATTGATCGAATGTGGATTTTTTTTAGGAATCGAGGAACTAAAGCGCTGCAACTTTAATTTATCCAGTCGGAGATCAAAATTAGACCTTAGGATTTACTGTGTTTGAATTCATTTGCATTAACTTAAACTCACTTCAATTTACTTGAATTCATTTGAATTTACTTGAATTCACTTGAATTTCGAGTTAAATTTGCCTGAATTTACTTAATATCAGTTGCATGAACTAGAAATCAGTTAATTTTTTCTGCTTAACGGCCGAAGACAATTAAATTCACTTGCATTTACATAAATTTCTTTGTATTCACTTGTATTTACATGAATTCCTTTTAATTTACTTGCATTTACATGAATTCCTTTGAATTAACTTGTATTTACATGAATTCCTTTAAATTCACTTGCATTTACATGAATTCCTTTGAAATCACTTGTATTTACATGTATTCCTTCGAACTCACTTGTATTTACATGAATTCCTTTGAATTCTCTTAAATTCACTGAAATTTACTTGAATCCCCTTTATATCAGTTGAATGTACTTGAATTGAGTTAAATTTATGTCAATTCACTTAATATCAGTTGAATGGACTAGAATTCAGTTTATTTTTTCTTCTTAACGGCCGAATTCAATTAAATTCACTTTCATTTACATGAATTTCTTTGAATTTACTTGTATTTACATGAATTCCTTTGAATTCACTTGCATTTACATTAATTCCTTTGAATTCACTTAAACTCACTGAAATTTACTTGAATTCACTTCATATCTGTTGAATGTACTTGAATTGGGTTAAATTTATCTCAATTTACTTAATGTCAGTTGAATGCACTGGAATTCAGTCGATTTTTTCTTCTGAACAGTCTAATTCACTTCAATTAACTTAAAATCACTTGAATTAACTTTTAAATTCAGTTAAACTCACTTAAATTTACTTGAATTCACCCTATATCAGTAGAATGTACTTGACTTCATTTGAATTTACTGGAATTGAATTAAATTTACCGCAGCTCACTTAATATCAATTGAATGCACTGGAATTCAGTTGAATTTATCAATGAATTACGCGAATTCATTTGAATTTATTTCATATCAGTTCAATTCACCTAAATTCACTTGAATTTATCTTTAGTGCCTTTAGCAACTTTAAAAAACTTCATACATGATTCCCAAATAATATTAATATCCCTTTTTATGTCTTTAAACACCGCAATTGACAACATGAGCAAAAACAATTTCTCGAAAGCTAATTTTCCTCTTGGGCACTTGTT
Organism: Euceroptres primus; assembly: GCA_037177015.1. Lineage (NCBI taxonomy): Eukaryota > Metazoa > Arthropoda > Insecta > Hymenoptera > Figitidae > Euceroptres > Euceroptres primus. The sequence goes on from JBAGKK010516043.1 coordinate 4,379, forward strand.
TTACAGTGTACACATTATAGAAGAAAATAAATTGACGAAGCGAGTTGAGTTCTTGGAGCTGCGTTTTAAACTCCGTCAGCCTGGTCCGTTTTACGCACGCTGTTACTCCTGAAAAGTAATGTCGGCAATTACGATGTCCTTTATGGTGGAAGCTATATGCGGGCCTCACTGGCCCGTCAAGGAAATCGGAGCTTTATACATACTGTATACAACTTACTACATAGTATACTATAAGTATGCAAGTATGTATTAGCTCCGAGGCAACACCGAGAGGGATCGTGCTGTAATTTCGAGAAAAACGTTCCTTCGGGCCCAACTGGCCCCACTTTCTACGCCTCCTCCCCACTACTGGCCCAAGACGTCCTATATTATCTCGCTACGCAGTCCCCGTATGTCAGAAACCAGCTCTCTCATTTTGCACCGATCAAAGTTGTGCGTCTCTTCTCTTAACACGCGATTCTTTCCTTGGCGTATCATTTCAGCCAGGGCTTTCTGTTTTCGTCTAACTTCCGTAAACGTATTTGCACGGCGCCAGATTCGTTTTATTTTTCTTTATTCTCTTTTTTCGTGATGAATGCTTTCGAGTCGGCAATTTTTTTGTGTTTCTGGAATTCATTAGGGAGTTTCAGTGTTGCAGAATGTTATTGATTACTCCTTACTTTGTGGAAGGAAATAATGTTTGTCTGGAGGCTAGATTTGATTTGCGGGAAATTAAACTGATGAATTTGTAGAATAAGGATCGGGTTTTAGAAACTATGTGTTTTAAAATTTAATTATAATCGAAGATTAAATTTTCTTGTAAAGAACGTTAGGTTGTTCCTTTGGTATCAAAAATATAAAGGGCCGAATTTCAAAATCCATTTTTATGAGTTTGAGAACATTTTTTGTCAAGGTATGATTTTGATTCGTATTTGGACCCGGAGTCCAAATGCGGATCAGTCTCGAAAAAGGCTAAAACCTAGCATATCATCAAAAAGTTGTAGCAATGATAATAATAAAATTTTTTTACTAATTATATCGTTGTTGATACGGTATTGGGCCCGGGCCCTAAAGCGGATCACTGAATCTTTTACTTTGAACTGCAAATTCATGATCAGAATAAACTAATGCAATTCAATGTAAATATATTACTAAATACTAATAAACTATTTACTAATAGAATAATAAACTATAGACTAATTAATTATAAATAAGTAGTAATATTATACAAAATTTTTGTGATGAAATTAAAATATCAAAAATCTTATAACTTCATATTTTATAAATCTTTATTGGGTATACTTTATATTTAGGTATATTTTTATATAATGTGTTTACAAATATATTTTGATAATTGAATACAAAAAAAAAGAATAAATATGACTTTAAAGACAATTTAAATATTGAGAGAATGTTGAGGTTGGAACTAAAAACGCTATTTTTTACAACTTTCGCATTTTGTAATTAGCGTAAGTTCATCAAAACCTTATTACTTTAATAAAACGTTAAACTTTTGTGAACATTCTGCGAAGGTCTCATATTTAAAAAACAAATAGTGACTAAAATATTAAAGGATTTGTCATTCACCGCAATAACACCAAAGTCAGTCATGATGAGAAACATCAGAGTTGGCAAACTTTATGAAAATAATTTATTTTTTGCATAAGGAGTGCTGCCACTTGCCACAATTTAGTTTCAAATTTTTCACTAATTGGTTTAATTAAACGTTCCATAAAATTCGGTTTTATAATTATATCTATTTACGGTAAAAACAATAATGATCCGCATTTGGACTCCTGATTCAGATTAGGTTCTTTTGCCCTACTTTATTCAAGTTAACTCTTCTTTTAAGAAAGATATTTGATTTATTTTCCGCGATATTCAGCAAGGAAGATACGAAAGTGTAAAAATTCAAATTTTAAGACAGTTGTATTGCAATTTTGCAGTGAAAAAAATTATTAGTAAACGTCACTACTTTTTAACTATTTTTCCTAGTTCCAGGAGGAGCCCGTGTCTAAATTATAGTTGAAAGAACTACAGCAGGGTTACTACAGTTCAGGGAATTCTGGAAAGTCAGAGTATTTAAAAATGGTCAGGGAAATTCAGGGAAAGTTAGAGAAAACCTTCAAAGAATCAGGGAATTTTTTGACTCAACAAATTATAATTATTTCTCAATAGTTATATTTATAATTTAACAATTCTAATTATATAATTATAATATTAGCAGGTATCACAGTCAGTCCCTTATTCCCCTTTTTTCTCTATTTCCCCCTTACCTCTATTATTCACCAGATCTCCTAAAATCTCTTTTTTTAGAGTTTCGTTCCCTTTTTCCCCTTTCTGCCCTTTTTATATTCAAAGTTCCGAATAATTTTCCAAGAATTATGAGAAATAGAAACTTGTGAGATTCAAAAACTCTATTAAGGGTATTTGATACATAATGACGTCACGAATTACCGATCGACTTTTTATTTACATTCAACGGGTTTATTAAGAGAGAAATTCAGATATAATGCTGAAGATTTGAGAAATATTAAAGAATATATTTAGGAATCGATGTCTGGTGCGTTTCACTTTTTATTTAAAAAAATTATTTTTGACATTTTTTTTATCGATTCCTTGATATGTTCCTTATTTATTATTCCTTATTATTATTATTTCCTCAAAAACCTAGATTGTAGAAAATATTTTGGGATTTCAAAATATTTAATGAATCTACAAGTTCATGGAAAATTAAAAATATTCTAGAAGATTTTCAAAGTTTGTTGAAAAGTCCAGAAGTCATGAAGAATTTTAGAAAATTCTAGAGCATTTAAAAGATTTTGATATATTAGAAATTTGAGGAGTGTTTTATTAGATTTTAGATAGGAATATAAGAGTTTTGAGGATTTTTTAAGATTCTGGAGCATTGCAGCTTCCTTCGTATTTTTAAAAGAAAAAAACTTGCCCGTTTTTACAAAATCCCCATTCTCGAGAAAGAAATACTCCATTTTCCGTAAAATTGAACTTCTGGACCACTGTAATCCCTGTATTATATACAATAATTATAATTATAACGGCGGATAACAGTCAGGGAAAATGAAAAATTGATCAGGGAAATTTTAGGGAATGAGAAAATTGGAATTTTGTAACAACCCTGTATATAAAATATATAATGAGTTCTCAAGCGAATTACGAAAAGTAGTAAATGCTACTATTTTAAATTAAATTGAACTATATGGAATAGTTATTAATTATTCTAGTTGGTTCAACTACAAATAACAGTAATTATAACTACATTAAATTGACAATTCATAAGTGGTTATAATTCAAAACTGGTTATAATTATTGAAAAAATGTTACTTTTGACTACTTTTTTTGTTACTACACCACTGTTTGATTTTACCATACCTATTTTTTCAGTGTATGGCTCTCAAAAATAATGCATCCTTCTGATTCCTATTTTTATGTGTTTTAAAAATTATTAGCATTCAAATTTGCTGGATGCTTTTTATTTTTATTTCATATTTTGAGATTGGTTTTTATATATAATAATAATAATCTTGATGTATTTCCGTTCGCAGTGTGAAGTTTCTGCACAATTGATAATTTTCCGTTCACAGTGTGAAGTTGCTTCACTATTGATAATTGTGTGATGTTGACGTTTTTCTATTGTTTTCAATAATAATTTTAATTTGTTCACCTGATTTTGCAAATGCTGATAGTAATTGGTATATTATGTATGAATAATATATAGATAATCAACTACTAATACTATTAATTTGACGTACAATTTTTGAAGATTTGAAATGCAATCCAAATAATCATATTTTACATATTTTAAATATGTATAGAATTTTTAATACGTGTCAATATACAATTTTCAATTCAGAAGAAACGTATTGAAATATTATTGAATAATAATTAAAACTGAGGATTATTTTTGTCAATTTTTGAGCATACAATTTGAGTAGAAAATATATACAATTTTATGTATATAATTCTATATATTAGTAGATTAAATCAATCATTATTTTGATATAGTTTTCTGTTGTAAACATCATCTTCTAATTTCTTCAATTTACATTCCGTTGCCTATTATTTTATGAAAAAGGTCATACTTATAGTCAACTTGACGTTTAATTGCTGTAAATATAAAATAAGTTAGTAACAATTATTGTTGAAAATATATAATGAAAAGTTACTAATGAGTAAATAAATAATGCAAATTCATGGTTGCTTTTTAAAATAATTATTCACTTCGTTTTAGAAGGGCGTAATTTAGAGACCTAATAATAATGAAATGTGAATACTGCCGATTCGTTCACCACATAATTTAGTAATCATTTTTACTAACTTTTATTCAGAAATGAATAATTCGCACTACCAATTGATTTAGTAGAAAAATTTATTACTGAAGTCAAATTCAGCACTGTGACTGAAGTGAATTAGCAGTACTATTGCACTGTGAATAAGACTGAAAATTAGTAAAGAGGTTATTAAATCATTTAGTAAACAAATCGACAGTTTCATTAGTTAAAAGTGACTATTTCAAATTTAGAGAGTATGCATAAGTACATATTGTTACTACACATGTATGAATTTTATTATTATTAGAACTAAAAATTACGCCCTTTTAAATCGAAGTGAATAATTATTTTAAAAAGCAACCATGAATTTGTATGATTTATTTACTCATTAGTAATTTTTCAATATAGCTATTCAACAATTATCCCTCACTTATTTTATACTTAAAATAATTATTTTAAAAAGCAACCATAAACTTGTACTATTTATTTACTCATTAGTAATTTTTCAATATAACTATTTAACGATTGTCCCTTACTTATTTTATACTTAATTAAGCATCAAGTTGGCCATAAATATGGACTTTTTCATAAAATATAAGGCAATGGGATGTAAGTTGAAGAAATTAGATGTTTTTAAAAAAAGAAAACTATATTAAAATCTTGATTGTTTTAATGTACTCACATAGAAATATAGACATAAAATTGTATATATATTTCATACTCAAATTGTGTGCTCAAAATTGGACGAAAATGATTTTTAAATAATATTTAAATGCGTTTCCTCTGAATTGAAAATAGTATAATGAAGTGTATTGAAAATTCTATATTATATATATACTTATAATATTTTTTTGTATTCACTTAAAATATATTTTAGTATTTTCTTTTACTATCTTTTAACAGTTGCTAATGCAACGTTTCACGCGACCTTCAGCGCGTGTTTAAAATTGATAGTCTAAAATAAATTCATAATCAAAAGCAACCCTATTTGGATGCATTCAGACCTCAAACATCTCAATTTTATTGTAATTTTATTTTCAAAGCGTTTAGGATTCTAATCACCGTGGTTCACAGGCTCATTACATATAGTTAACCAGGAGTAAAACGACTTCTTCTCACTCAAACTATTTTTATAAATGCCCAACTAACTTTTTTTCGCTCCTTAGAAACGCAGGAAACACTTGGCGTACTTTATCCACATAATTCCAGACACCGTCTTACAGTCATAAAATGGTACTTGAAAATGTTTTGTATACAACATCTCAGTTTATATATGCTACTACCGTTATCCGTTGTATGTATATACCTAGTTTACATTAGAGTTATTACGAATAAATCCTCATTGCCTGAGATGAATCGATTATTCGATCGCTGTAAACTTATGTGTGTAGCTATAGCTTATGTGCTATGGGTAGACAGAATATTTACGATACGGGACTTTAATGGCATGGAGGGTCGAGGCCGCGAAAAAGTCCTGACCCCCAAGAGCCTTTTCGTTCAGATTATATATAAATGGATGCCAATGCATGTGTTGCTAATCGTTTTGTTTATCTTTTATCTTCTGTTATCGAGATACTTGAATTTCTCTTTTTTTTCTCGAAAGCTACACCCCTTCCCACACAAAGTTCATGTACCAGGTTCTTATATTTAGCTTTCATTGACGTAATATATTATATCGGGTAATGAAATCCAAGGAATTCTTTGAATTAATTCAACTTTGGATATTCTCAGTTATAAAACGATTCAATACTGTCTGCTATCAAGCATACATGTTATTTCAATTTCTGTGCTTTGAAATATTAAAACGTCTTTCTATATACTTTCAATAATAAAAACATTCGAAATTTGAGAAATTTCATATATTAAAACTTTCAATTTTAAAAGCATTAAACTCTTGCATCTTTCAAATATTAAAGCTTCAACTTTAGATGTTTTCAATTTTTATACAAATCGTCCAATTCTAAAAAATTCAGTTAAATACATTGCATAAATAAAATAAATTAAATTAAATTAAATATTTTAAATACAAAAAATATGAGTCATATTTCACTCAGAAAAATTTTCTGTATGTTTATTATTTAATCCCTTCAGTGACAGCAGAATTTAAATGTTTAACTTTAATTCAGTGTAATGTTGATACCAACAAACGGATTTAGTGATTTAGATGTGGAATGTGTATATATTTTTAGGGAAAGTAGTGATGAAAATTTTTATCCATATACCTTCAATTTTTGCTAAAAATGGGTGTTATAAAACCTGATAGAAAATAAAAAAATGTGTGCAATATATTATGTCAATGCCACTGAAGGGTTAATTATAAAATAATGCAATTTTGCGATCTTTCAAATAGGATATAAACTTGGATACCTTCGATTATAAAATAATTCCAACATAATTATTTAATTTAACATAAATTATTCAATAATCAATCATTTCTTTGGTTTTTTCAAAATTTGAAATCGTCGACATTGTTATTCAACTTATTCTCTTACAAAAGAATTCAATTCTGGATGTTTTAAATAAAAATATTAGGCCTTCGCTTTGCATTTTCTTGATTATTAGAACTGTTCATATTTCTTTGATTAGGAATTTACAATTCTCAAAGAGTCATTCTATGCAAAGAAAAATTATATAATCTTTGCAAAAAAGGACTTAGACAAGACCTGCCAATTGCCCAACTTTGAATTTACGGCTCTTTAGAAGTAGTTTATGTCTGAGTTCTGTTTTGTAAAGATCATATAGTTTTTCTTTGCATAGGATGACTCTTTGAGAAATATAAATTCCTAATCAAAGAAATATGTTATACAGAATCATTAAGGGCATGCAACACATTATGATTTCACGAATTACCGACAGGATACAAAAAATATTCGGTAACAAATAAAGATATCGCGTTGAAACTCAGGGAAATACTAGAAATCATGATGACGCATGGCTGTTATGTCTTATTTTTCAAGAATGTTATAAAATTTTTTTTCCAAAATAATCTTCCTTCAAAATTTTGAAAAAATAGACGTAACAGTCATGCGTCACCATATTTTCTATTATTTTCTTAAGTTTCAACACGATATTTTTATTTGCTTAAAAATCGAACCACCAAATGTTTTTTATATCTCGTCTGTAATTCGTGACGTCATAAAATTTGGTACTGTTCAGAAAATTCATTTTTCGATTAGGGATCGTTCAAGTATCATGCAACGCTTTTGGCATATCCCTGTCTCTTTCAGTTGCACGGAAATCATATTTCCACCCTTCTCACAATCGCGTTACTTAATACTTGAACAGCCGCTTAGGAATGGATCTTGGTCCTCCAAACAAAATTGTTCAATTTTTTATGCTTTCAATATTAATGCTATATATTATTTTAATAATTAAAAAAAATTATGTCAGGATTGTATAGAATTCAGACTAGAATACATATCAGGATTATGTAGAATCCATTCTTCGTAAATTCTATCTAATCACCCGGGCAGAATTTTCATCAGAATTCTATAGAATTTGGACTAGAATTCATGTCGGGACTGTATAGAAGTAGGACTAGAAATCATGTCAGGATTTTATAGAATTTGGACTAGAATTCATGTCAGAATGGTATTGAATTCAAACCAGAATTTATGTCAGGATTATATAGAATCCATTCTACTTAAATTCTATAAAATTTTTCCACTTGCGCCATTATTCAAATTTATGTTTTCAATCATAAAAAAAATTCTATGTAGAAATTTGTTTAAAGTCCATTACTTGAATAATCTGACCTAATCTAATGTTTTCTTCTTCATATTCATAAATTACAATATGATCCTCATTTATAAGAAGGAGCGATTGGGAGTATAAGAATTTCATGTTAGGATTGTATAGAATCTGGACTAGAATTAATGTCAGGATTGTATAGAATTCGGACCAGAATTCATGTCAGGATTGTATTGAATTCAGACTAGAATTCACACTCAGAAAAATATTTGTTTGAATCAAATAAAAAAATTTGTTTGATATCATATTACAAATTTTTCGTTTCAATTAACAAAACATTTATTTCCTTTTAATAAATGGAAAATATCTACCTTATTAATCGAAAAAAATAATTTGTTAGCTACAATTTCTTTGACTTAAATAAAGGATTTGCTTAAATTACATCCATTTAAGTTTATTTGTTTGATTTAAACAAAAATTATAATCCGCATACAATAGTTCCTTAGAAAAACGCTAATAACGCAGAAGAATCTTTCTCACAATACAATCATACTGAATATAAAAGCACCTGAAACATGTTACAGTACTGCCGTAACGCATCCCGCGCATCCCGACAGGCGGTCTAAAAAAAGTGGTGTCTTATACTTAACACTTCTTAACCACAAAATTAAAAATTTTTTAAAATTATTTATAAAATTGAATAAAGTTTAAAACACAAAATCTTTACTTCATTTAAAATAAAAAATGTTTAAAGCAAACAAGAACTTTATTTATTTAAAAAAAAATTTATTCGATCTAAATAAAAATTTATTCAAATCAAATAAATAAGGACAAATAAAGAATTTGAATCAAACAAACAGTTGTTTGATCCCATATCAACGTTATAATTTATTTGATTCAAACAAATTTTGTTTGAATCAAACAAATATTTTTCTGAATGCATGTCAGGATTATGTAGAATCCATTACTTAAGTTCTATGTGTAGAATTTTTCGACCTTGAAAGAATTTTCATTAGAATTCTATAGAATTTGGAGTAGAATTTTTTCAGAATTCTATAGAAATAGGTCTAGAATTCATGTCTGGATTGTATAGAATTTGGACTAGAATTCATGTCAGGATTGCATAAAATTCAGACTAGAGTTCTGCCGTCCAAAGTAAAAAGATACGCAAGTGACTTTGTAGTTTATGGTTATTCTCTTAAACCTAGCAATGGAAAAGTCGACCTAAGCGACAATGTCACTTATGTATCTTTTTATTTTGGACG
>JBAGKK010516054.1:0-13601 GCA_037177015.1 Euceroptres primus
AAGAATCAATAAAATGAGTCGCAAGCATAATCGCGAGCCCTAGGGGCGCTCAAACTTATTTTAATAAGAAAGAAATTCAAGTATCATGTTGAAATTGCGGAAAATAATAAAGAATATATTGAAGCATCCATTTCGGGTAAAAGTAAATCATGAGGAATAAACTTGATTCTGCGCAAAGAACGAAGAATATTCCGCGAGCCCGGAAGCGCACTCAAACTAGTGAGCGGGGCGACCTTCGCAAGTTATAAGGACCTCGCGCTGCGCGCGAGGTTAATCGATTACGGGACGCTAAGCGCGACGTTCAATAATATCGGAGCGCGTAGCGCAACGATCAATAATATCGGAACGCGTAGCGCGATGATTAATAATATCGGAGCTTGTAGCGCGACGATCAATAGCATCGGAGCGCGAAACGCGACCAGTATTTTGGATCGGAGCGCAAAGCGCGACGACCACTTTGCGCGCCCTAGGCGCGCCTAAACTTGCGAGCGGAGCGAGCCGCGCGCGAAGCGCGCGATGAAAATGTGCCCGCGCCCCCGAAGGGGGCCGGGCAGATTTTTCCTTATTTATTTATTGTTTTTCTTTTTACTGTTTTAATCATCATTAATAATATGAATCTACTTTCGAAAGAACCGTAATCGTTGATATTAACTTAAACCACGGTATCAAAATCAACTCTTAAAGGTTTCCTTATTCCAACATTAAATATGTACACGTCTTTTAAGTCCCTTGATTTAGACTCAAAGAAACTTTTCCGCAATTTCAGATTGTAATCAAAGTAAATTAAACTGATTTCCAAATTCGCGGATACTGTTTCACTTTCTTAAAACAAAATTTATTAATGTTGAAGTAAGAGAAGATTCAAAGCTGATATAAACGGCTCTTACCTACGTTGCCTCAAGAGGGTAAATATTTGCAAAATATTAAACTTAAGTACACATACTTAATTAAAATTTTTCCCTAATTAAAAAATTCATCCTGAAATAAGTAAATAATTTCTAAAGGAGAAATGAATTTAATATTCGATAAAGTTAAAATAAATTTTACATATTATGTACGTCCTTTCAGAAGTTTTAAGGTATCTCGTTTGTCATAATGCTTTTAAAAATACATTAACTTCTTGAGTAGACACCAAATTTTATCTACAAGTTGCAATCTTCTATTCCGAGAGCATTTATTATTTATTTACGATTGTCGTTTTACAAAGGAAGAAAATAAATCTTCTTACGGTCCTTGCAAAAATGGAGATTTATACATTTATAAGTGTCGAATCGATAATTGCTTGATTATAATGGCTTTTCGTTTCCTTCGTTTTATTTTCAGTCCATTAAGCATTCTATATTGAAAATTAATTAGAATTCTTGTTTAAAATTGAAATGTGACCTTTTTCCCCTTAATAAAATAATGGCATAATGCATCAGAAATGATGATTGAGTAAACTCTATTTTTAAAGTTGGGGTCATTTATTAATAGATTATGAATGTTATAGAAGTTATTTTGAAAATAATATTTTAAAATAATATTTAAAAATAGTTAATTTTGAAATAGTGTAGTTCATACGGTCCTGACTTGTTTACGTTTAGAGAGATCTCGGTTTACTAGAAGGTCATTCAGGCAACCCCCGAAACCCCTGGTAAACCGAGATTTCAGTGTAATTAAAGTCTCTACTTCTTGGCATTTCTGATAGTCGACAAAACACATGCTTAACTTAAGCATAATTTAATATGGTCTAAGTTCGCGCCGAAAGCCACCCCTCGAACACAAGTTGCACCGTCTAATCAAGCCACGCTTTAACTGAAACCTACTTGAACCAGGGAAACTACTTGTCCAACTAATAACCGCCAAGGATTTCCAAACTCAAACATTCCCCCTACGTCTCTAAGGCTTCGCTGGAAGCTCTTCTCATTGAGTTCAGTGTACTCTCCACTTATTGCAAAAACTGAAACCAAGATTCGCACACAAACCCAAAAAAGAGACAAAACTTCAGAAATAACATCGAATATTATTAAATAACAAATATTGCTTTCAAAATAAACCATAAATTAGAACTTATTGTCTTATAACGTTGTTTTTGAAAAATGATGAAATACATCATTATAATTTACTCCCATCCAATCATATCTAATAATAAGAAGAGAATGACAAAGAGAGATGAGAAAACAATTGATTTAATTAGAAATCGAAAAACTTTTTCAACCAATTCTAATTTTTAATTAATTTTCAGTGTTACAATTGATAAATTTTACTTACATTGTATTCAGTTTTTGTCTTCAAGATGGACTTTCAATTGGCGTTATGAAATATTTCAGGAAGAAAATTGGATACTTTGAAAGCAATACCTGCCAGATTTCGAGAAATTCTGAATGCAACTCGTAAATTAGATATTCATATCTCTGTATTCGATTAATCAAACCGTATAGAGTCGGAGAGAGGGTTTCTGTTATCGTTCTGCCCCAAGAAGCAGGAGGGACGTTTTGAATCGAACGGAAACGGATCCACGGGAGTCGCGACTTCCGAGACAAATTTATTCGCGCTCCGTACCCACCCCACCCTTCACCCCTTCTTCCTCTTCCTCTTCCCTTCCCCCAATAAGTATCGATTGCCAAGCGTCTCCGGGCACGTTCAATATATAATCGCGTTGTAACGGAAGTGATGGCGTCACGTGCTTCTTTGTCCCCTTCCTCTACAACCCCCTTAGAAACCACACTTCCTTTGCAATATTATTTCTAAGGGCTCGAAAAAAAGGAACACAGTCTAGAATAGACAATAAGAATTTTACGAAAAGAATAACCTGGAATTCAATATTGAAAAGCAAAATAAAGTGAACAAATGCCAAAGTCTTTGAGGGGAACATTACAGAAGTGTTTCATTTTTACTGAAGTTAAAGTGAAGAATTTTAATAGACTAACAAGTTTACTAAATTTACAATTAATTTATACTTTACTAAAAAAGAAAGAATTCTTTTCTAATGAAGAAATTGTGCCTATTGTATCATCATTCATTGAAAGAGATATTTTTAATTTTAATACCAGCTAGAAAAATTATGCATAATTTATGCCTAATGATTAATGAACTATCCATAGTCACTATGCAAAAAACTATGAATAAATTATGCAAATAAAATAAATCTGAAAGTATCAAAATGTCGCAAACAGTTGAAAACTAGTTGTCATTTGTTTGCAACATTTTGGTACAGTCAAGTGCATGTATCCCTTATGTCTAGTAACTATTTTTGTCCCACTCCCTCTCATTGACTTTAAATAAGAAGAAGTGAGAAGAAAATAGTTACTATAGATAACTCACTCTCTAAACCTGAATCAGTCCAAATTTTTACTGATTTCATTCAGTGACCCATTTCTCTTTGATATTTCAGTGAATTTTAACTGAATTTCAGTTAATTTCATTGAAATTCAGTCAAAATTCACTGATGAATTAGCTAGAAATGGGGCACTGCATGAAATCAGTGAAAATTTTGACTGATTCAAATTTAGAGAGCGTACATGCACTTGACTGTACCTTGAGATTTATTGCATATGCGTAATTTGTGTATAATTTTTTGCATAGTGACTATCGATAGTCCATTATGTATAATTTTTGCACCTGGGATGGACTCGCAATTATTGTAGTTACATTGTACTGAAAAAAAAGATTCTTTTCCAATAAAGAAATTGTGTCTCTTGTATCATGATTCAATAAAAGATATTTTTTTTCTGTTTGATTATAAGTAATTGAATTGGTTCAATGCATTTTCTTCTCAGACTTTTAATTCCTTGTATATTTTGTTATATAAAAAGCATTTCTTGAGAAATGCTTTATTTAATATTTTAACTTTAATATTGATATTTATCTGATATTTTAACAAGTTTATAATTATATATATTTCAGAAATTTCTACTTTCGTGTAAGGGTGAAAACCAAAAAGTTGGCAATATCATGTCTCTGAAATATTATTCGCTTATATGTGAAGAAATAATTATTTTAATTACAGGGTTTTATTAAGCGTGTTTTTGTCTACAACATCTTAAGTGCGAATTATTTTTACTTCATCCCGTATCAAAATAAATTCTATTAAGTATAAATAAATGTCATCCGGTACCATATCCCGTACTAGATTTTTCAATTTTGTATCCTGTTATATCCTTTTACACAAACTTCTAGGTATAATCATCAATGCACGAATATTTTCAGAATTGATTGCAAAATTTGAAAATAAAGTTCATATTTTGTTCCTACACATAATTGCAAAGTATTTATTACTTCTTAAATGTCCCCGAATTTGTATGCTATCCGGTCACAAAACAGTTTTTTATTAGTTTTATGATTAAGGAGTTCAAGTTTTCCGGTCACAAAACAGTTTTTTATTAGTTTTATGATTAAGGAATTTAAGTTTTCCCTATAAATGTATTAACAGTAGAAGATCATTAGTTATTTTAAAATTCAATTACACGTAAGTAGGAGAGTGGGCCGAAAATCCAACATTTTTGAAACTCCAAATGGTCGAGTGCGGAAAAGTTACTTTTGAGGAAGACAAATCGAAGCCAAATTTTTTTTTGAAATTGATTAATATTTGACACTCGCGCATTGGGATAAAAGTTTTGAATTTTGACCAATTTTTTTACTTTATTTCCTATAAACCAAAAATTAGAGCAAATTTTTTATATATACAGTTTTTGATAGTGAACAATAATATTAAATTAAAAAAAGATAAATAATTTTTCAAGTTAGAATTTTTTGAATATGTGCAAAAAATTCAATTCTTGAATTTTTTATTGTCATATTTTTTGGAAAAAAATTGAACATGTGATTGAAATTTCTTTAGCTTAAATCAAAGATATAAGGCAAATTTATATATATGCAAAGCCAAAAAATTCTTTTTGATGTTAACAAAATAATAACATGTTTCTTCAATTTAAGCTGAAGCTGAATTTAACCACGATAAGTTCAATTTGTTTTTAAAAAATGTAGAAATAAAAAATGCAAGAAACGAATTTTTTGAACATTTTAAAAAAAAATCTAATTTGAACAATTACTTTTTTTTAAATTTGTAATTTCACATTATTGTTCACTACTAAAATCCGCATCTACAAAAAATTTGTCCCATAGAAATGAAGTCAAAGAATCGGTCAAAATCAACACGGGTTTATGATTAAATAAAGCACATTTTGTGGGTGATTGTATAAAGGAAATATTAATATTAATATTAATATTAATATTACTTCTTACCTGTAAAACATTTAATTAATGGGTTATTCCAGAGTAAAGTTATCCTTCGGAATAATAAAATTTTTCATGTTTACCTTTGTCATCCGATCACACAACTGGTATTTACAATCAGTGAAGTTAGTTGCAAAAAGAAATATGATCGATGTTTGGTCTATTTTAAAATGCAAAAATTATTTTTAATAATCTTAAAGCAACATTTCGTTTTGAGTACAATGGGTTTGTGATAGAAGAACTTTATATAATCCTCTAAAAGAAGATGTAATTATTATTTAAACTCACAAAATATTGTAAGTCAATGAAATTAAAAGTTCGTTATTAAATTTAAAAAAATTTTGAATATAAAATAAAAGCTCACTTTCTCACCTCGATTATCATTATTTTTACACTTATTGCGATTTGTATGAAAGAAAAAAAGTTTTGTATGCATCGAAAATACTTTTTTTCTTTCAAGCATAAAATCGAGAAATTCCAACTTTTTGATTTTCACCCATAAACAATTTTAAATACCTTTAAAAATAATAAGGAAAAACCTTATCAATACGACTTGTTCCAGACTAATAGTTTATTCCTTGAATTTCAATAGTTATTGATAACGTTTCGAAAACCAGCTGGTTTTCCTCATCAGATCTGTACAAAACAAGTTATAATTAAAATATTAAGGTGTATTATATAAAAATCGCTGGTAAAGACTTTATAAAAATATACATTATAAAGAGGTTTCGTGTAACAGAATTTGAACTAATTATCAGACGTAGAAAATCAAGATAAACATGTTGTTGTTAAAAAGATTGAGTTCCTTTGTTAGTATTGGTGAATGAATTCCATAAACTTGAAGAATCTTGTAAAATCTTGTAAGAAGTTAAAAGCGAAACTGGAAATTAAGAGTGATACTGGAAATTAAGAGTGATACTGGAAATTAAGAGTGATACTGGAAAATATTAATATAGGTTAGGATTGACATAAGAAAATCAAATTATTCGGAAAAAGATCGATATAAATTAAAAATAAGATAATATGTTACCTGTTATTCCGTTATAAGGTTTCATCTTATTATTTTTAAACCTATGCTTTCCCAGACGTTAAAAGAGAAATTTTTCATTCTTTTGTAATTTAAATATCTTATTTAAAGTACAATATTTTCGAAATTTATTGTACATATAGTTTATTTAATACTATGATTTTCCACAATATGTCTTACGATTCTGATAGAAAGTTCAAATGGTAAAACAACGTTCCAGAAATGTTTTGTCATAACATCTACGCGACGTTGAAGTTGCGGAGGAACCGTTGCAAGACGATAATGTACTTACAACCTTTCTTGTCCTTCTGCAGGAATTATACGCTGATATATTGTGCTCTTGCCTTCGCTTATATTGAATCAACCTTCAGCGTCCCAAAAACAGTTAAATTCATTAAGTACATATTTTTAAAAAATGTTCTTGTCCAACTTTATTCAGCTGAAAGTTTACACTTACTCTGATACAATTTTTAATAACCTAAACGTGATTAAAAGAAATTAATTCAATTACTTAATTTTTATATGTTTTAATGTTTTAATTGTTAATCTCTAACAAAAAGAACCTTTCAAAAAAGATTGTAACAAATTACAAATTAACTTACACCTCACGTTAAAAAAATTTGACTGATACTTGAATGAAAAAAGCCCAGTATATTTTTTTCCCAACGTGATATTCTTCAAGAACTTAACATGTAAATCCAGAAGAAAAGGATCTCCCTCGTGCGAAGAAATATCACCTTTTACACTGTCATTAACATTTTTGTAATGCTTGTCAAGAGTTTTGTAGTAAAACGAAGGTGAATAGTGATTGCAAAAAGCATTGAAAAGGGTGTTTTCTTTTCCTATAGTCACTCGCATGGAACGGAAGCGTCCTTGGCAAAATTAAAAACATTTACTTCAGCGAAAGAAACACGAAACTGAGGACGTTCTCATAATCCGGGACATATTTCGCGTAGGGGAAAGGAAAAAACCGCGAGGAAACTCCCGCACTTCCTGGCTCGAGGCTCCGAGTGGCAAAAAGAAATACGACGAACGGGATGCTGGAAGGAGAAACTGAGTGAGCTTACATGTGAACGAATGAACGGGCAAGTTAGAATGAGAGAAAAACCCTGAGAAGACAATGAAGGAGGGAGAGAGGAAAGAGAGTTCAGAGCGACGAAATGTCTTCTGAGACTTGGAGATCCTGCGAGGCGAAGAAAATTGTTACTTACGTGCTCATCTTAACGAATACCTACCTCGTGATAAAGCCACGTCGCACCTGCAGATATCTCACAATTTAATGAAGATAGAAGATCAGAAAAAGACAAAATAAATTTCACGAGAGGTTCAAGCTTTAACTGAAAGTAAAATTGCAATATGTGAATATGTATCACCCTCCATGTTTAGTTAGAAAATTTTTTTTTGGTTGATCAGCGGGGTAAATATAGAATAAAACACAATTGTTTTTATTGCAACGTTTCATTAGTTTGGTTCCCTGACTTCTTCAGGCTAAAATTTTTATTTAAACACCAAAGTTTTAGAGAAGAAGTACACAAAAAAAGTTTATAAAAATTAGATTGAAATTTTAGTACAAATTACCTTAAATGTAGGAAGTGAAAATTTTACATTTCGAATAACACAAAAAAAGTTGAAATATTCAAATAGTCAAAAAATTTTTAAATAAACCGTTCGCTCGTCGTCAATGAGGTGAGGATGAAAACTGGAGATCTTTAGAATTAGAGGAGGTTTTATACTAAGAAGCATGTACTTTCGGACATTGACCTCTTATCACGTGTGAAACTGAAAATTCGTTAAGAGGGATTATAGTCCAATTTTAATAATACCGGATTGTACCTGTGATTCAAAGCATAAATGTCCTCTTTTTTTATTAATACTATTTTTGCTACTCTTAATGTCAATCATTTCGGAAATCAGTCGTTTTTTCCAGTTAGATTCAAAATTGAAAAAAAACGCAATTGCAATAATTGGGTTGGCGGGCCAATAATTGTTTTCGCGCAGAGTTGTTTTGTTTAGAACCATATTTCAATTGTAATTTACGAACTTTAATTTGTTGATTAATAAAAAAATTCGGGAAACCATTATTTAGTAGAAGTTGTGTAATAATTTTTAAATTTTTAACATGAAATTTCCTGTTGATGATTTTTGACGGTAACGGTCATTCTGTTGTCAATCTGTGGAATCATTTTTTGTGTTGTTATATTACCTATTGTCATAACCTCCAATGTTGTAACGATATTTTTGACATCCCAGGGTCGAACTGATAGAAAATATTGCCCATCTAATAAAATTTTGCAAAAAAAAGAATGATTTAAAAGATGATTTTGTGAACAGATGATTTTGTGAACAGATGATTTTGTGAACAGATGATTTTGTGAACAAATGATTTTGTTTTGGTTGTGTAATAGGGTGGGCCGCAAAAATTATTTTTTAAAATTTTGACTATGGTCAGCAAAAACCTTTTTGTACATATCAATGAGTCCCAATGATTTTTTCAGATTTTTAAAACGATATCTTCAGTTAGAAGACACTTTTTGAAATTTAATACTTTGAAAACAGTGATTTTTTTTATATATTTCAATGTTGGGTCACCATTTCTTTATCGAATCAGTTTTCTCTGTACAAATTTATTTATTTTAATGTAACTAACGATTTTGAAAATTTTTTATTATAAAAGAAATTCTGGTGATGAATGTCGTTACGTAGAATATAATTTTTATTTGAAAATCAAAGTTTCGAAGATAATCAAAAATGGTACAAAATCATAATTTTTTTTAATATCCTCCTCAGGGGTCTTTTAGGACCTAAAAATACATGTAAGTTTAGAAGGAAAAGATAAAATAACTATAATTGCGATTTTGGAATATTATTAAGTAAAATAATATTTTCCAAGCTTCAAAAAGTTTTCGTGTCGCGAGCAATTTCGATGCTTTTATGGTCAATTTTTTTCAATTTTTTATGGTTCAATTTTTTTATGGTGATTTTTTATGGTCAAGGCCGCAAAAATTATTTTTAAAAAATTTTGACTGTGGCCAGCAAAACCCTTTTTTCACATATCAAAATGAGTCCCCATGATTTTTTCAGATTTTTAAAACGATATCTTCAGTTAGCAGATACTTTTTGGAATTTAAAACTTTGAAAACAGTGATTTTTTCGATATATTTCAATGTAGGATCACCATTTTTTTATCGAATCAGTTTTCTCTGTACAAATTTATTTATTTTAATGTAACTAACAATTTTGAAAATTTTTTATTATGAAAGAAATTCTGGTGATGAATGTTTTTTTGAATATAATTTTTATTTGAAAATCGAAGTTTTGAAGATAATAAAAAATGGTACAAAATCATACATTTTTTTTAATATCCTTTTTAGGTCTTTTAGTACCCAAAAGCAAAGAGTTTCAAAACTTGAGTAAAATTTAAATCGTTGATTGAAAAATACGACATGTCTTCCAACATGCCACAGTTTAAAATTCAAATAATCTGCAAATTAATACGAAACAAAAGAGCAATGCTTCCGGCACGAGTTTTTTTTTTAAGCTGGAAACATATTTTTTTACTTAAAGATAAGCCAAAATCCCAATTATAGTTATTTTGACTTTTCCTTCTAATTTTATATGTGTTTTTAATTCCCAACAGATCTCTGAAAAAGATATAAAAAAAAATTTCATGATTTTGGATTATCTTCGAAACTTCGATTTTGAAATAAAATTTATATTCTGCGTAACTACATTCATCGCCAGAATTTAAAAAAAAATAAAAATGTTTGAGAATCCTTTGTTACATTAAAGTAAATGAATTCGTGAAGTAAAAACTGATTCGATGGTGACCCGACATTGAAATATATCGAAAAAATCACTGTTTTCAAAATTTTAAATTTTAAAAAAGTGTCTGCTAACTGAAGCTATCATTTAAAAAAAAATCATGGGGACTCATTTTGATATGTAGAAAAATATTTTTGCTAGCCATAGTCAAAATTTAAAAAAAATAATTTTTGCGGCATTGACCATAAAAAACTATATAAAAACATCAAAATTGCTCGTGACACCAAAATTTTTTGAAGCTGGGAAAATATTATTTTACTTAATGATACGCCAAAATCGCCATTATAGTTTTTTTGTCTTATCCTTCTAAAGTTACATGTATTTTTAGGTCTTAAACGACCCCTGAAAAGGATAATAGAAAAATTTTTTTTTATGATTTTGGACCATTTTTGATTCTCTTCGAAACCTTAATTTTCAAATAAAAATTATATTCTACGTAACTACATTCATCACCAGAATTTTCTTTCACACTAAGAGTTTTTGAAAATCGTCTGTTACATCAAAATAAATGAATTCGTACAGTAAAAACTAATTCGATGAAGAAATGGTGACCCAACATTGAAATATCTGGAAAAAATCACTGTTTCAAAGTTTCAAACTTCAAAAAGTTTTTGCTAATTAAAGATATCGTTTTAGAAATCTGAAAAAAATCATGAAGGCTCATTTGGATATGTAGAAAAAGATTTTTGCTAGCTATAATTAAAATTAAAAAAAATTTTTTTTCGGCCCATCCTATTGTGTAAGTAACGAAACGAATGAATGGTAAAGCTTCATTAATTCTAAGTGCAAAATAAATTTTATTTTCATTGGTGGACTTTTTGATACCACGACCCTGACTTTCGTTTAAGGTTATGTTCACTCCTTGTTTACGAAAGAAAATAAGATTCCTCTTACCAATAATTGTAGAATTATGTTAAGTCAATAAAAAATAAATTATTATTTTTTGTTATTTAGGCCTAAGCGACATAATTGTTTCTCTAACGTTTCAATGATATTTTTAATTTCACTGCTATTTTGATGAATCAATAATTGATCAAATTTTGATCAGTTATTCACTGAATAAACTGATTGAAAAAAAGTTGATGAATTTGAAAAACTAACTTTTTTATTTAAAAAAGTATTAAAACATTTTTCGAAATTTTTTTGCTTTTACTTGTATCAAGTATCAATGTCTAATCTTGTTAATTCTTAGTTGCTGAAATTCTAGAACATTTTCTTATTCTTCGGAAAAATGAACCATAGTTACGCGAGAGTAGATAATGCATGACGTCAAAAAGTCCTAGAAGCATTTGAAATAAATTTTAAGCGTGACTACTTTTAGAAATTCTTTTTATGATGCTAATACATCTAATTATTGCAAAAAACAATGATTTGAACACATTTTTTAAAAAATTTTACTTTTTCCGAAAGTGCCCTTTGTATAGAGAATCACCCATACATAATACCGGTTTTTAAAAATATCATTATTTTTTATAAAAAGAATATTATATGATTTATAATTTTTTATTAGTATTTTTTCGATTAAATTTTATTACATCATAAATTAATCCAATTATAGATGCATTAAAGTTGATCCAATAATAAGTACGAATTCTAGATATTCTCTTAATGATGCTTTGAACATTAATTAAAAAATTCGACCTAATGTATTTTAAATCAGCTTTTTTATGGGTAAGAAACATAGCTGCTTTAAAATTCATTTCATTGGCAAGATCTTAGCTGGATAAATCTAAGGATATTAGAAGTAAAGCTCAATGAATCAGAGGTGAACTCCTAGGAAGAAATTGCGTTTAAGGAAAATTAATAAGCCGCCATTGGTTGATTGCAAGAAGTTCTGGCTGAATCCGAGTACTTGTAATTTCTCTTTTCTCGTCTTGAGGACTCGCAATCTTGGTCTCGACTCGGATTCTATATTGCTTGAACGAATCGTGGTATCGAGTGCTCGGTGAGCAGATTACGCTGACTGTGTAATTGAACAGGCACTCTAAATGCTTCCCGATAATTAAGAAGGCGTCCACCTCACCGGTCAGTGATTAATCGATTATCCTTGCGCATCGATATAGTCCTGGCCAATAACCGTGACTCTCATAGGGGGGAGTGGGAATACAGAGCCTGCTACGAGGGCTTAACGTTTAAGTCTGTTATCAGCAAAGCCCAGCTATGAGGGAATCTGGTGAATCGGCTATCTGCCGATTATTACCCTCCTTCACTCAATTCCCGCCCCTCAAAACCTTTCTCAGTTCGCGATTAAAATCAATCCACTGCAGTTGACGAGCTTATTAGCCTTATATTACTTCGAGTCTAGAATCGAGTTTCCTGTAACGTATAAAAGACATTTTCTTCCGCTTTCGATAAAACTCGGTCTCCAGAACTGCTGTTTAAACAGCGATAGCGCGCTCAACAATCGATGACTGCCGACCCATTGATATTGCTGAGCCTTATAAAAAGGATTGAACTTCGTCTACCTTTTCTGCTCCCAAGCTAAAACCGTCGAGAACCGATGTTCGTTTATTGTCGAGCTTGCAACTTCAATTTCCACTCGGAATTTTACACGAAATGGAGAGAAAGCGGTTTTCTCAGGCAAATAATAAAGATCAAATACTTTCATCTTTGCGATTTGCAAATAATAGAGCATTGAATCTTCTTTAAAGAAGTTGGTGACAATGTTCAAAATTCTGCGATAAATATGTACTTGGCAATTCTTTTTTTATTTTTTTGGATGTTCGAGTTTTAGTTTATTCAAAGGCACTAAAAAACCCATAAAAATGAGCATTCAACTGAAAAAAATTTTCAGTAGAAACCGAGAGATTGCAATTTCAAAAGCGTTGGAATGTTACACGTTTTCGGCGAAAACGTGTATTACAATGCTATATAGGTCGCTTTTTTGGCTCCGCACACTTTGTTTTTGTGTGCCTGTGTTATATTGTACAGAATATGAAATGAATAAATTATTTTAGCTTATGCAATATTATTTATTTTTTTATTCATAATACTTTGATATTACCTGATTTCTTGATTAGTTTTTATTTTTGGCGCGCCGGTGAACTGTACTATGAATCGGATCTGAGACTCTCGCTACAGTCCGCGCGCGTGTCGCCTAGCCGCTAGCGACTTGAGATATTAATAATTTCTCAAATATCAATTAGATTGAGCTAAAATTTTCCAGAAAACTTCTTTGTACTGTTGTTAACAATTTTCTGGCTGGCAGTTTTTTGTTGCTCAAAATTCGCTCGATAAACGAAACGCTGGAAGTTAGAGAAGTCCAATGTGCGCCACGCATCAGAAAATAATTAACAACAATTTTTAAAAAATAAATTATTGAATTCCTTTTATTCTATCAGTCGAAGGTCATTTCAAACTACATTCCCTAAAAATTTTATTGAAGTAAAATATTGAAATAAGATTTATTGAAATAAAAACTGATTGACTGAGCACGTTTAGAATATTGAATTTTTCGAAATTGAGTTTAATTCTAAAAGAAATTGAAGCTTCTAAGCTCTCTTCGAATGTAAGATTTCTCTAAATCGAAATTACTCAG
>JBAGKK010516064.1:0-13600 GCA_037177015.1 Euceroptres primus
ATCAACTCAAACCTCCTAATAGCCAGCCGCCAGCGAAACCAAATCGTGAAGTCGGGCGAGCTCGGGTTTGTGCTCGTTTCTCCCAGATGGGAAAGTGGTGGGGGCCTAAAAATCCCACGTTCTGGAGACACTGATAGCAGGTAATCTTATATTTATACTAAGTGCCGGTAGTTATTTATTAAATATTTTTTATTGATATTATAATTTTTTCGAAAACACATTTAAGTTAAATTGCTTTGAAAAGATTATCTTCTCAGAAGTAAGATGACTTTAGTTACAGCTCAAGGGAAATTTAGTGAAAGTGGATCGTCGAAGGACGGAAGGTTATATTCGCGGGGAGTTTCGCTGTCATCGAGGAAGACGGGGACTGAGGCCCCAGAGGGCAGCAAAGTATAAAGGCTGGTAACTTGTTTGTAACGGAGGCAAGAGGCCGTGTAATTTTATACTTTCTACCCGCGATTGCCCTCGAGGATCGACGGTCCGTACACCAGCTACCCCATTTACCCGCTACTGCATTTATAGGTGCCCACATTATATTATGATA
Organism: Euceroptres primus; assembly: GCA_037177015.1. Taxonomy (NCBI): domain Eukaryota; kingdom Metazoa; phylum Arthropoda; class Insecta; order Hymenoptera; family Figitidae; genus Euceroptres; species Euceroptres primus. The sequence continues at coordinate 545 of JBAGKK010516064.1, forward strand.
TACCCGCGCGAAAATTACCAACGTAGCTCGACCGAAACGCGAGCGACGATATTTCTGTCCTGAGTAACGAGCCTGTCTCTCAGGAATTCCAAATCCATTATCATGATACTAAGACGCAAAGTCAGTATACATGGAAACGCTAATTTCGCTGGGTAAATGTTGGCTGATCTCTATTCACCAATCCAGCATAATTTAAACATTAAGTTTCAGAAAATCAGAACTGTGAAATGTTTAGGGTTGACATCAGCCAATTATGAAAGTTAACAAATTTATGGGTACATAAATCCCAACAAAAACATGGCACATCTAAAAAGTTGGCCAAGTTAAAAAAATGGAACAAAAGTTGGCCAAGTTAAAAAAAATTCGGACATTACAATTTGTGAGATGAAAAATAGTTTCACGGAAAAAAGAGTAGTGCATATTACTGGCAAAGCCAGTAACGCTTACTGCGTACACAGTACCGAGGCTTTTCGTCCAAAGAAATAGTTCAAATTACTATTTATAGTAGGATTTACTATTTCGCATTGTAAGACCTGCGATTTGAACTGGTGTAAAAAACAATTTCAAATTGTAAAATGGCATTTTACAGTTTTAAATTGTTTTTCCTACTAGCTCCGATAGTAATTCCTTCCAGAAATAGTGATTTGAACTAATTCGTTAGACGAAAAGCCGTGGTTCTGGTTCAGTCAGTAATTCTCACTAGGTACTTTTTTCCGTCCTGCCAAGTGAGATATACAACTTTTTTAAATAAAGAAAAATTATAAAATAAAATCTCCTGATGAAAGAAAGAAAAATTAGTTTCAATAAATATATTGAAAAATTTTTAACTGGGCAAGATTTCAATAAATATATTGAAAATAAAAACAAAATAACTTTGTAAGATTGATTCATAATTCTTTAATGTAAAAAATTCTGCCAAATTAAAATTATTTTTCAATATATTTATTGAAATTATTTTTCTTTTCTTCCATTAGGAGATTTTATTTTACAACTGAGACGCCGGATTAGTAAAACCACACGTAACATTTGCCTGGCCGTTCGATGCTTTGAAAATCGTTTTCCGAAAATTAAATTTTTAAACTTACCATATCGTAGAAAATTTCATGGCGAATTTTTCTTCTGCTTGCAAAAAACTTTTATCTGTTATGGTTTCTTAAATAAACTAAAAAAAAACTGAAGTTTTCGGAAAACAAAATTTAATTAATATTTTCACTTCAACTCGCTCCGAAAGACACAGTTATTAATATTTTTACTCGAAAATTGGAGGGATTACCCTATAAGCGACTATGAAGATCATGTGCTATTAAAAATTTATTGTTTCTATTATAGGAAAAAGTTAATAATTTTGTTGTCAAATAGTATGTTCAAGTAGTATTTTTTGCAAGCAGAAGAAAGATGCGCCATGAAATTTTCTACAATATGGTAACTTTAAAAACTTAATTTTTGGAAAACGATTTTCAAAGCATCAAGGGCCAACTCGAACGACCAGGCAAATTTTACATATGGTTTACTATCCACAATTTTTCTTTATTTAAGAAAAGTTGTATATTTCACTTGGGAAACTATTTTTTATCTCACGAATTGTACTGTATGAATTTTGTTTTAACTTGGCCAAGTTTTTGCATTTGCCATATTTTTGTAGGGATTTCATAATTTTTTGCATCTTTTAATAATAATTAAACTTGAATATTTTTAAATGTTTTTTTCGTTAATCGGTCATCAAAATGGAAAAGTTATAATTTTTAATCTTTGCTCACTTCGAGAGTCAAATCTATTGAACCGATTTGCATACATGAAAATAGGACGGTATATCCATATCATATTCTTGATTCATTTTTGAGGATTTTTCAATTTGTCAATTATTTACAGAGATATTGACTATTTTGTCAATTTTTAAAAATTTTCTAAAAAATTTTCAATGTCTCTGTAAATAATGAATAATGTAATAAATAGTAATAAATAGTAATAAAATAGTAAATAATGAATCCTTGAAAATGAAGTAAGAATATGATGTGGCGGGCATACCAACCAAATTTTCATGCAAATCGGTCGAAAGCTTTGAGCAAACACTTAAAAATATAATTTTTAAAATAAAATATTTAAAATTTCAAAAATTATTTAAAGGATTAAAAATTCTCGTAAATTATATTTTGAAAATGATGCCAATAATTTATTTTGTAAAGTAGAAGTCTGTAACTTCAAAATTGCAAGACTTTCACTCATGGAAACAGTAAAAAATTAGAATTTCAAATCTTTGTTTACTTCTACATACGATATTTAACCTATTTGCATGAAAATGGCATGACATGGCAATATGACATATGACATATTCCAATGACATATTCTCGATTCGTTTTAAAGGATTTTTCAATATATTCATTATTTATAAAGATATTGATTATGTTGTGAAATTTTTTTCCCATTTTTTATAAAATCGTGAATATCTTTGTAAATAATTAATGTATTGGAAAATTCTTTGAAATCATTGAAGATTATGATATTACGCATATACCATACAATTTTTATGCAAATCCAAGGTGTCTAGCGGGCCGGAAAATCGGGAAAAACCCGGGAATTTGGATTCACCGGGAGAAAACCGGGAAAACCCCGGAAATTTTATTTCAGATAGAGAATTTTTTTAATTAATTAAAATCTACTTATTTCCACTTTATTTACGGCTATTTGAAAAGTGGAAAGAAATAAATTTCGAAAATAAAAATGAACATCAACTTTTATTTTTGCAAAAATGTAAAGAAAAGTATATAATTTAATGTTTAAGATAGGGAAAAAATGCTGATGTGTTTATTTTGTGAGAGATTATAAGTTACCTAGGATAATATATACGTTTATAACTAAATTCTTTAGTTTCGACCTTTTGTCAATTTTATATGTATTTTTTTCGTGTGAAAGATAATTAATAAAAACATGTTTTGGTATTGATAAAGCCTGAAGTGTTGCCTATCAATACTAAAATATATTTTTATTAATTGGACCTTTTCCACCAAGAAAATACATATAATATATACGTCATTGTAAATAAAAAATGTAAAATTAGTCGGGAAAATGAAAAATTTGCACAATGTCAGAATCTTGATCCGTTTTTAAGGATTTTTCAATACATTCATTATTTACAGAGATATTGATTGTTATTTAAAAATGAGTTTTTTTTTAGTTTTTATAAAATCGTAAATATCTCTGAAAATAATAGTGACTGCAAAAAAACCTTGAAAATGGATCAAAAATATAACGTTGCGTCAATGCCGTCCAATTTTCATGCAAATCGACCAGAAAGAATAGGCTGTAGCAGGGGGTAAAGATTTGAAATGTTAATTTTTTACGGTTTCCACGAGTAAATGTTTCATAATTTTGAAGCTACAAACTTCTATATAGGGTGAATTTTCACTGATTTCATTCAGTGACCCATTTCTAGCTAATTCATCAGTGAATTTTGACTGAATTTCAATGAAATTGACAGAAATTCAGTCAAAATTCACTGACGAATCAGCTAGAAGTGGGTCACTGAATGAAATCAGTGAAAATTTAGACTGATTCAGATTTAGAGAGTAGCGTTTAAATTTTATCAAAATCGGTCAAGAATTACAGCAACAATCCAAAGAACTTTGTATATCCACGAATGTTCGAAATAAGGATTCTCGGTAGCATTGTTTTTTTTTTGTACTTGCTGGCGATTCGCTATCGCGAATCTTAATTTATTTTACATACGTTTTTTTCACTTATTATGTTGTTTGGAATTTTTAAACACTGCTGGTTTAAACACGTTCAAGATTTTTATAATCTCTGGTTGACAGCCAATTGACTGTCAACCCTGACAGTCAATTGACTGTCGACTATTTCGTTACTTGCCTTATTTTCCCGCCAGGAACACTTACAATTTTTACAATCCCCCTAAAATGCCTTGAATCGAGAATTTTTTCCCTTTTTCCACAGTTCCGATTTTCTTTTTAAGAAAATGATCATTAAAAGACATGTTTCCTAAAACTGAATTACTGATCCTCTGTATTTCCTGAAAATTAAATACAGTAAAGAATCGAATATGGATCAAGGTTCCAAATGTGGATCACTGTTTTTTTGTGCATAATCATTGCAACCACTTTCGATATTTTAATTTAAAATGGTTCACTATTAGTTTGACTAACCATTTCATACATCTAAAAATTAATTTCATTAACTCACAGTAAAAATCAACACTGATACACATTCGGTTCCTTTGCCCTATATTTAAGCTTTTCAATGTAGAAATTTTCAAAGCTGACGTTCAACTAAAAATTTGTCTAATGAGAACCCTTTTCAGAAGGAAACCCTTTTAATTAAAGAAACTTAGCGTTAATGAAAGAAACTCCTAACTTTAAATTGCACAAATTGAAAAGGGTCCATTTTATTTATTTTTTCCCTTTTAAGCCCAAAGAGAGTCCTGTAACGAAAGAAGTGGAAACTGTTAACGGAAACATTTTCAGAAAGTAACTTAAGGTTGCACTATCGTTTATCGAGAAATTACGCGGAATTGCATACAATCTGCACTTCTTTAGATGGACGTGGCGTGTTATCGTAAGTGCGGGTATCGATTCGCGCACGGACCTTTAAATGCAATCGTCCGCCCTTCCGAGAAATTTGCGTGCGACATTAGAGTTACGTATGTATATATGTAGGTGCACTACAATCGTTAACTAACACAAACGAATCGATATCGACGATCGTGAGTACAAAGATGTCCTGTCGAGAATGGCACGTATGTGAGCACTCGGCTTTGTACAATCGTCCATCACGTCGTTTGTACAAACACAAGCGAGCATTCTCGACCATATGTCGCTCGGACGCGAATCTAATCGCATTACGATCGAAGCATGTCGCGATCGGATTCGCAACGGGATCGCGCCACGTCTTTCAAGGCTTTTAGACGAGAAAAAATCAGAAACAATGCCATAGACAATGATGCGAGTCTCAATTAAATGTTTTGAAAGCAAAACATTGTTTCTGGATTTTAAAAAATTATTCTAGCTTTGGGAGCATCCATTAATTACGGGAGGGACATTTTTGAAATTTTATCGCCCATATAAGGTTTGTTCTATAGTTAGTGTATTAATTTTGATATGGACATAAGATTTTGCTGACCACCTCCCAGCGAAAAATTGAAGGAATCTTAACCCACGGCCAAAATTTTTTATTGAATTTCTTTCTGAAATCCCTTGAATGCATTAATACTTGTCGACATTTTCCAGTAGTTTTTTATTAAAATTCCCGTGTAGAAATTTCCCCATCTTTCCCTATTTAACGTTTGATTTTGATGTGGGCCTCACTAAATTTCTAGTTTAGAAAAAACTATCAAGGGCACTATCAGGATCTAGTGAGTAATTGCCTTAATTTTGAGGTTCGAATTTCACGGGTTCTTAAAAGCGGATTCAAATCGTGAGGAAAAATCTATTTTTCAATTTTTTTAGCATTAATACTTGTCGACATTTTCCAGCAGTTTTTTATTAAAATTCCCGTGTAGAAATTTCCCCATCTTTCCCTATTTAACGTTTGATTTTGATGTGGGCCTCACTAAATTTCTAGTTTAGAAAAAACTATCAAGGGCACTATCAGGATCTAGTGAGTAATTGCCTTAATTTTGAGGTTCGAATTTCACGGGTTCTTAAAAGCGGATTCAAATCGTGAGGAAAAATCTATTTTTCAATTTTTTTAGAAAGTGTTGATACGTCCCCGAAATATATCGTTGCTGAAAACAGAAAGAAAAGTTTGATCAAAAAAAGTTATTCTCACTAAAATCAAGTTTTAGTGAGACAGTGTTGGAGTATAACAGACGATTTTTCGCTTTTATTTAGTGAAAAGTAATAAAATTTACATATTTTGTCGGTGAAACATGAAGTTATTGCAATAAATGGCTTTGCTGAATAGAATACCTAAAATATAGTTTGATCACAGAAAGTATTTATTTTTGATGAATATAAAAATCGATCGTTTAGGTTAAAATTTTATTCGTACTCAACTTTACAGAATAATGATTAAAATATAATTTAAATTGTTTTTGTTGGCGAAAGACTAAAAGATATGTTTATTTTAGGTAGTAAATAAAATCTGGGAACAGGAATATGAATAGAAAAAAATCTCAGAACTCGAGAAAGTAAAATACATTTTTTCTTGATCACTGCGCACGCGCACATTTTCTTGAAAACCTTTTACAAAATCGACTTTTTATAACTACTGATTGCCACCATAAAAAATGTTATTTCGAACAAATTCTTTAACACGATGTGTATTTGATCTTTTAAGAATTTTCTAGTAAAAAAACCCATTTTCGGAAAAATGTCCCTTACCTCGTTTTGCATTGCCATTGTTCAATTCTAAACTAAATTTTTGTGAAACGTTTAGCGCAACAAGTAAAATGAACATTTCATAAAAATTGAGTTTACGGTAGAAGCAATAATGATTCGCATTTGGAACTCTGATCCGGATTTGGTTCCTTTGTCTTACACCAATATAGCTAGATAACATAGCATTATAAAATCATTCGCAGCAAAATGTTAAAGATATTTATATATTTAAGATATTTATATTAATATTTTCTTTAAAAATATTAATATTAAACAATTGATTACACAATTTGTCAATAACAATTGGAATTGTTAATTCATGAAAACCTTTAAAGTTCGATAATTCCCACAGCAAGATTTTTATAAGCAAGAACTTTTTATTAGTATAAAAGTATCCATATATTGCAATTCTATCACTCAATTCTATCACATCTTCTCTCACCATGTATATAATTTTTTGATAACAATTATGATGAATGTTTATGATCAACAACTTTCTCAAGTCTAGAATTTTCCCAGAAAATTCCAGAGAATAAAATTTCCAGGAAATTCCAGAGAATAAAATTTCCAGGAAATTCCAAAGAATAAAATTTCTAGGAAATTGACGGAAAAATTTCCGAGAAGCTTTCGAGAAATTACGAGAAATTCCTGGGATATTCGCGGGAAACTTCCGGTATTGGATTCCCGAAAAATTTTCGGGAATTTTTTTTTAAATGAGTAGAATTAAAATAATTATTGATAAAAAAACATAGAATCTTATTAAGTTTCGAATTATTTCCTGATACAAATATTAGCATTTAATGGAATCCTGAAATGACATGCATTAACGATTTTCAACTGTTCACATATTTAAATTTAACACTTATCATAAGACTCGGAATATTTTGTACAATTTTTTATCACCATTTTGAATTTAGAAAATTTCACTTTGGATTCTTTATAATCAACAACCAGAAAAATTCTGAAGTTCAAAGTTTCATAAAAATCCGACTATTTTTATCGTCATATTGGACGCCATTTTGACTTTTTGAAATTTTACTCTGATGGATTCGTAATCAGCGGCAGAAAAGATCCGTTATTTCCATATTTAAAAAAAAATCATACTATTTTTTACAACTTTTGATCGCCATATTGTATCCGCCATTTTAAATTTTAGAAATTTGGCTTAGGATTTGTAATCAGCAACATGAAAAACCCCTCATTTCCAATCTTAAAAAAAATCAGACTGTTTCTACAGTTTTTGATCACCATATTGTATCCGACACTTTGAATTTTAGAAATTTATCTTTGGATTTGTAATCAACGATCCGAAAAATCTCTTATTTCAAAGCTTAAAAAAAATCCAACTATTTTTACAATTTTTTATCGTCACATTGTATCCGCCATTTTGAATTTTAGAAAATTTGACTTTAAATTTGTAATCAGCAACCCGAAAAATCACTAGGTACCAAGAGTTTTTGATTCGCCGCCATTTTGAGTTTTTAAACAATTTTAGATTAATATAATTATTACGTAGTTTTTGAAGCCAAGTATTTTGTTTTGGCATAGTCTAAAAGTATCATTGAAAACTGCAAAAATGAGCTGTTTTTTAAAAATTTGATTGGCAGCCATTTTGAATTTTTTCAAAATTTTTCATTTTGAGATCTTGCATTCACTTGGGAATAAATTATTAAATTTTGTCACAATTATTGGTCACCCTTTGTTAATAACTGTAGAAAACATAATTTTTGGGTCTACTTAGACTTACGGGGCCCGCGATTTTGTTATTTTTCAAAATTTCGAATTTTGGCTTTTTGGGATGTTCCAGCAATAGGCTCGAATCTCCGAAGAGTTCGTAATTTTATTTGATACTTAAGGATTAAAATTCTACGTGTTTGTCATATCGCCTCGAATAAATTATTATCCATAGAGAAAGTACTCGCATATTCTGATTATTTTATTTTATTTTATTTACTTTCAGTTAATTAAAGCAAACGACGACCCTATAGGGGCCCCAAGGGAGTTCTTTTTGTAGTTAGGCTGTGGAAAGGTGATCCACTTAGAACCCTACTAGATAGTCTAGTGAGGCTCAGATCAAAAAAAGAATTACGAAACCTATATAGAATTACAAAACCCTACTAATTTTCCACAGTAGAGCCCAATAGGAAATAGGGAAAACTTGTCGGAGCCCCACTAAGAACCCTTTCGAAATTTCTACACGAGTTGAAAAAGACATTTCAAAAACCAGCCGTTGCATTAAGGGTGATCTATAAATGGAAAATGATAATAATGTCTACTAATTTTATACAGTCAATCTCAAAATTAAAAAATCTTCATCTTGAAATAAAATTATTTTCGCAAAAAAAACAACATTTTTCTGCAGATTAAGGCCAGAATTTTGTTCGCTTTCAGATTACGTTCTTATACACTTTATGCTTCGCTATTTTCTCATGCAAATTTTACACACAGCATCCTCTTTGGCACTGTTGTGTGACACTGTTTCGAAAAATCAGAACGCGGAACGGAACACAGGTGCACCCTATTTCCGAAACATCTCTCGTGAAAAATATCGCAGAGAAGAATGAGCGAAAGTCGTTTGATTGATGCCCGTTCGTTTCCTGAATTTGAATTCGACTGAACAGCATACTCGTGTCAATATTTGCTCACTCGAGCGAAATTATTCATCATGGATGTAACCTGCGCATTTTCGAATGACCGATGACAGACTCGTATAGAAAATATTTTTTATTTGACGATAGGGGGATTCCTAAATAAAAATTTAGAGATACAAGTCTACAGCTTAAAGGGGAATATTCAAACTACCAGTTTTGTATTTCCAACTAACTCCAAAATTTATACATATCTACAAAAAAAACGAAATGAAAATATATATTTAGAAAAAAATATTACAAATACGGTTTAATTATTTGCTCCTTTTTTTATCCTCAAGTGTTGTTTTCTTTTTATTTTCCGGATTATATTTCTTATTTTGGTATCATTTCTATCTTCAACTTTTTATCTTTATATCAATTTCTTAAGCTCCTTCTTCTTTCATCTTTTCAAATTTTTTTTTCCATTCGTTTTTTTTTTCGTAGTTGGTTGACCAGATTCAAGATTCGAATACAGAAGCTGAAATGTTGGACGATAAGACTAAGCCTACCGGAGTGACAGATACGCGAGTATCACAGCAAGAGAAATACGCAAGAAGGCGAGATTGCAATTTATTGCAATCAGTATTCTGCGTCAACGCGCGCCTCATGCGTGCCTGAGCACAAAAAGGTTCGTGAAGAGCTCAAGAGAAGAATAGGTGGAACTAGGACCCACTACATCGTTGGGAATTTGTTTACCTGAAATCGACCAGGTCAAGGAACTTGAAAGAATTTCAATTTAAACCATTTTTCAATGCATTTGTCTAAACTAATTTAAATTATTATAATTGAATTTATCATTGCAAAAATTAGCATTGAATTTTAGTAAGATTTTTTTTTTTTGAAAACTGAAGAAAGAATGTGCCATTAGCATTGAATCTGAATTCAAAGTAGGCTATTTTCTATTATTTTACATTTAAAAGCTATGAAAAATTTAAAATAATCCTCTCAACACAAAGGCTTACGGAAAGTTTAACTTTAACTTGCATGAAGTCTTTTTTCCGAATCCTGCAATTCTTCCAGAACCTCTAAATAATTATCTTTTTTTGAATAATAAATCAAACACGCCACATTTTACAAAAAGCATTGAAATTTTCAAAGACTTTAAAAATACAGACACTCTAAAATATAACAATTTATAACGTGCTGTAAAATTCATTTATAACGATAGAATATTATTTGAAAGATGTTCACTTTTCAAAATCAAGAGACAAATTAAGCAATCTTTATCATCTTTTCTAACATCCCAAAAATTACTTTTAAATAAATAATAATTGACGCGAACTATTTTATTTTGCTTTAAAATACACTCTTTCAAAAATCGTTACAATGAACATCGTGTCTTTTTTCCTTTTATTTTATAAATGATGATAAAGATTGATTAATTTTGAAGTTGTGTGCACTGAGTCAACCCCCTTAAGGATATTGCCACTGAACAATCAATCTCCAAAGTAATCAAATCTTTATATTGAATAAAACCCTTTGGTTTTGAGGCCACGAATTATGGCCCAAATTTTTTTTTAAACTTCCGTAGAGTGAGGCTATCTGCGCATGGTGAGGCTAAAAGGTACATCTCACTCTAGTATGTTTTTTAATATGATAATGAGAATCAAAATAATAATTTCATAGCATATAAGATTCAGAAGGATTTTTACTTTACTGAGGATGAAGGTGGAATTTTATAAGACCTCTGTACAAGCACTGAAAAATGTTTAAGGAGGAATCGGACAGGCATAAGGAAATCACAGAAAATTTTGAAAATTTGAGGAATGACGTCTATTAATTTAATAAAAGAGCACACAAAATTTCAGAATTTTTTACTAAATAGTTTAGTAATTGATAATTTATTAATTTAACACGGTCTCTTATGGAGAAACAGTTTTTACTAATCTTGATAATTGAAAAACTAATAAAATGAAATCACAGGAGTTAAAAAAAAATATATTATCGAGATAAAGAATTAAACCATAGATTTGAAACATACTCTACATTATCTACATTAGTAAATATGCATTTTCACTAAACGGCATTAATTTTCTGTCTGATTCGATGTCCAATTCCTCCTAAAAATCTGTCGGTCCATTTTAACACCTCCAAACTTTGAATCAGTTCGATAGTTTAAAAGGAATAAAAAAATCTCGGTTGTCCGTTTTCCTCTTAATACTTTATCATGAGAAAGTATTCTCGAATAGTTAAATAATAATTCTAAATAGAAATTAAGTTTCAATTTCAATTCAATTTATTTTTCACTAGTATGTAACCCTTGTGGGTTTTTATCTATATAATATACATATGTAGTAGCAAAATAGAATAATATTAATTATTATATTAATATATAATAATAATATAGTACACAAAATGTTTTGACTTACAATTAGAATATTGCCATTTCTACATACCTAATGTACCCGTGTTTATTTTCTATTTCTAACTATAATTATAATTATAATTCTGCATCACAATTTATGTACTTTGATTTTTTATTACATGTACTATCCTTCAATATTGCTGTTTTCTTCTAATTATAACTGTCGATTGCTATTTAAAGGGTGGCAGTATAAAATTAGATAACCAACATTTTTGTCGAAAATGGGCTTTTTGCATAAAAAGTTCTTAAAAAATCAAATACACGTTGTGTTAAAAGGATTTCTTCGAAATCTCATTTTTATCCCCTTAGTGACCACTTCGCCATAAGGTTACCGACAGTTTTTAAAAATAATGTTTACAATTTTAATAAAATAATTCTGAGAAAATTTGACAAACATAAATACATCTCAAAGAAGGTTTCCCAGGCAGAAATTTATTTAAAAAATTTTTTGTTTAGTTGCAAAAATTGAAAAGTGGAGTTTTCCAAAACTGTAATTTTATAAAGAAATTTGATATTAATTAAATTTGATAATATTTAAAGAAATTGATTTCTCGAAATTATCAAACTTTATTGATAAAAAAATAAAATTTTATTTTTTTCAGATTTTCAGCGAAAAATTGTTTAACTCAGTGCGATACCGTCACACTAAATCTTGATTTTCTCGGAACAAAATAATTTTTTTTTACCAAAAATTTTTTCTTTTCATTCACCATCCACATATCTTGGGAGCAAGTTTTTATTTTTATAAAATATTGAAAATTTGATTTTTAATCGCCATCTAAAGCCGATTTTGAAAACCTATGAAATTCTACCCCTGAAATTCTCAGTAAGTTTACTCGGAACTGGCCAACTTTTTTTCATCAAACTTTATTTACCTGTATTCAGCAACTCAATATCTCGGGAACAAGTTTTTATTTTTCTGTTTAAACTAAAAATTGTATTTTTTATTACAATGCGCAGCCGAGCCTGCTCTAATTTTTGGTTAGTGTCACTTCGAGATAGGGATGTTCGATTCGTCGGAAAAGTTCGATTCTTGAATCGATCTTGAATCGGACATATGAGAATCGATTCAAAAAATCGATTTTTTGGACCGTTTGTTTCGATCTTTGGAGAATCGATCCAAAATTGCATTGAATTTGGACGTTTTATTGTAGAATCGATTCACTAAAAAATCGAATAGCAAAGAATCAATTCAAAAAATCGATTTTTTTACCAAAAGAATCGAACTTTCAAAGAATCGAATCGGAATCGAACATCCCTACTTCGAGATTGTCAACTTCCACATGTATTACCTCAAAATTGGATAACTTTTTCTAATCAAACTTTTTTAGCCACAATTCAGCAATACTTCAGCTCGGGAGCGGACTTTTGTTTTATCTTTAAATGGCGATTTCGATTTTACACAGTGTTTTTTTGCTCTCCTGAAAAATTCCCATTTTGTTGGTTATCTAGTTTTGCACACCCTTCATTTACACTTTCTCTTGTAAATTTCTCGAGGTCTCTTGCATAACCAGGGTGTCTAGCAATCAGGCCATTTAGAATTCCCGGGGTTTTCCCGGTTTTTCCCAGGTTTTTCCCCGGTTTTTCCCGGCCAATTTTTATTTCCCGATCAAATTAAAAATGTCTTTTTGAGATTTTTGAAAGTGAACATATAAATAGAAAAGGGAATTTTAACATAATATACATATACAAAATTTATATCGTAAAGAAGATAATTATTTATTTACACGTG
>JBAGKK010516075.1:0-13598 GCA_037177015.1 Euceroptres primus
TTGACCTTCATTTTAGGACACTAAAAGAGTATACCAAAGGCCAATCTAATCTGTCAATTCTTTCGAAAGTTATCGTGATAACAAGAAAAAAAATCTACAGACAGACAGACAGCCAGACAGACAGACACATACACAAAAACCACTTTTTTGGGTTCAGGGGGTCTCAAAACGTCGACATTTGACAAAAACGGGGGGGTAAAATTTTACACAAATCTATAACCTTCTCATATGATGATGAGAATGTAAAAATCAAGGATGAAATATTTGTGAAATTATTTTTCACAAATTAGTATAATAGAGTAACATGCAAAGCAGTAAATATTGTAAATCATTCCATATTATAAAAATTCTTCCAAAAATTTAAAAACTGAAAAAAAAAGACTTGAAAGAAAACTTATTCAGTGCAAGATATTTGAGTTTTGAGTTTGGCATTAGTTATTAATACTCGTAAATAAAATGAAAATAACCGATGATGATTGATCATAATGATTAATTGATTAATCCTTATCTCAAGAAAATTACTTTAGTATACAACTTAAATTAAATTTTAAAGACAGTGATCAAATCAACCGTATGTAAAATTAAATCCTAATAATATTTTTTCGAACTCACCTGTTGTGTCTAAGATGACTTTTGACTAAGTGTCCAGCAGTGAGAGCCGCCATAAGCGAAAGTTCTCCCGCCAGAACAGTTGCACAAACAATTCTCGCCAGTTTGCTTGAATTTTGTCCAGGATCATTCGAATGTGCTCCCTTGACCCCCAGCATCGCCAAACAAGCGCCCTGAGCCGGTAGTCCAGTTCCACCTCCAACAGTTCCAACTTCAATGCTCGGCATCGTGCACGAAATATAAAGATCCGTGCCATCTGGTCCCCAAGGTTCCATCAAGGTCATACAATTACTACTACCAACATTCTGCGCTGGATCCTGACCCGTTGCTATAAAAATCGCAGTGACAATATTCGCCGCATGAGCATTAAATCCTCCAATAGTTCCAGCCACCGCTGATCCAATCATATTTTTGCTAATATTCACATCCACCAGTCCCGGAACCGTCGTCTTCAGAACCGTCGTAACGATATTAGCAGGCACAATAGCTTCACAGACGACGCTCTTTCCTCTGCCCTCGATCCAATTGACAGCGGCTGGTTTCTTGTCCGTGCAGAAGTTTCCACTCAGTGAGAGAATCTCCATGTCTGGGAAATGATCCTGGACAGTGTGAAGGGACTTTTCCGTGCCTTTGGAGAGCATATTCATCCCCATGGCGTCTCCAGTCTTCGCCACGAACCTGATAAACAGGTGTCTTCCGGCAATTCTAATGTGGATTCTGGACAACCTGGCAAATCGGCTGGTTCGATCGAAGCTGCTTTTCATTGCGCTGAAGTTCTCTGGAACTTCCATCCAGGCCATTGCTTCGCTGGCTCTTACGACGTTTGGGAATCTGACGACGGGGCCTCTTGTCATTCCATCTGCTACTACTCGACTGGTGACACCGCAATTTAGAAGAGCACGACTTCCTCGATTCGTGGAAGCTACGAGACAGCCTTCGGTAGTGGCCATCGGGACGTGGATTAATTCGCCGTCGACCTTCAGAGGACCAGCGACGCCGACTGGAATTGGAACGTAGCCGATTACGTTTTCGCAGCAGGAACCGAGAACTTTGCTGTAGTCGTAGCTTCTGTATGGAAGTTCATCGAGGGACTCAGAGAAGTGACCTATATCTTCGAGGATGATGCGACGGATTCCAACTCCTCGCTCCATATCTCCGACGGCTTTTTCTAATTGGTAGGGCTGGATATACTTGTGCTTTACGAGGTCGATGACCTCATTGTCTGTCAAGGCATCCGCTCCCAACTGAAACAAAAATAATTGGGATTGAGAGAAAATTACAATTTTGCTGCGAGTTTTCGGAATGTTGTCGGGAAAATTTTCAATCAGCTTATTATGAAA
This sequence comes from Euceroptres primus, assembly GCA_037177015.1. Taxonomy (NCBI): domain Eukaryota; kingdom Metazoa; phylum Arthropoda; class Insecta; order Hymenoptera; family Figitidae; genus Euceroptres; species Euceroptres primus. The sequence goes on from JBAGKK010516075.1 coordinate 1,950, forward strand.
ATTTGCATCACGAAATTTTCAACAAATATAAAAAATTGAAGTTATCAGTGTACTTTTTTAAGTTTTCACTCAGACATCACTTCTTTAAATTTTAATACTAAACAGAGAAATAAATTAAAAGTGGGAATCTGCTGAATTTGAGTTCTTCTCAAATTTGTATTGCAAAAGATCGCCAATGCTTTCCATGCATATAAGAAAACGAGAAAGAAACATTGAAAATGATTAAACAAGCTTTGAAACACTTTTTTTCTATTTGTTGGACAATTTGAAAATTGTTACTCTTGGAAGAAGCAAAACATGTAGGTACCTATCGAAAATCTATTTTATTTGAAGCGAAGTAACAAAAACGTAAAAAAAAGAAACATTTAAATAAAAAATAGGGACTTTAAATAGTTTCAGTTTTTCAAAAAAGTGCAGTTTTATTTTTTTCCAGTATTATAAAAATAAATCTATTTGGTCAGTTTTTCAATATTCGATATTCCTACATTTTTCTCTTGTTTTTTTACCACATCTCTGAAAAAACTTATCGTCTACTTTCATTAAATATTTTGTTTAAAAAATTTAGATGTTTAAAAAAATTAGAATTTCTAACAAAAAAATAAAAATAAAGAAAAAAATTAATGGTTTTTTTTTAAATGCAAATTTCAGACGAACATTTTTTAAATAAAAATTGACATGACAAGACTATTGAGTTTAGTAAAAATGGAAATAAAAATTCCAGTTTGCATAAAGTTTCACAATTTTTGAATATTCATTTTCAAGAGCCTTGAAAATTGGGACTTATCTTCATTTTTTACTTTATAATAGTAGATAAAATTTCTAAATCCAAAATGCATGAGCCGGAATAAATACCTACTACCAGCTACTACTACTACTACTACTACGAGAAGAGCAGCTCAGGGAGAGAGAGTAATGAATCAAGACCAGAGGCTTTCTCACAGGATCGAAGGCCGGCGAGCCCGAGAAGAGACATCTGTCTCTTCTATCGAGGACGACGCGGACCCTGGCTGAGGCTGGATGAGAGGAGAATTGGTTAATAGAAAAGGAGTCTATGTATTGTTTTGCAGGACAAGAGACTCCCCAACAGGGTCGAAGGCCGGCGAGCCCTGGAAGAGCCATTTGACTCTTCTGCCGAGGACGACGCGTACCCCTGGAGGGAGGATCAGCTGCAAACAACTCAAGAGGCCCAAATTGGCAAGAAGGCAGGAAGCTGAGGCACGGCTTATTGGCCTATAACCCATGTTCCTGAAGTAATACGAAAGCGGTTCCGGGAACATGGGTTGGCAGGTAAAGGGAGGGGTTTTGGTCAGTAGGAATCTGACACTACCCATACTAGTCTGGATGTCTTATGCAAGATTCCCCCCCCCCCCCAAAAAAAAAACTACTACTACTACTACTAACTCCGCCATTGCCGGTCCCAAGCCCGGATGCGAAAGGAGGAGGGGGAGGAGTAACAACCTCGTTAAAAAACCTTGGTTCACCTGGCCCGTGTGATAGTACCATGTGTGGGCCCTTTGTCAGTGAAACGACCCCAAGCTAAGGTGTGGGCAACCGTGCTGATGGCTGCGTGGCACAGGGTTGTGTTGTCGCAAATGGTGACTCTAGGATACCAAGTCGCCTCCTAGAGAATCTAGACCTTACTCCCGCACGCGGTGCTCTGCGGGGGTGTTCTGTGCTTCCCTAGCTATTCGTGGGATATTTATGGAGTATACAATTTTTAACCGAAGTTTTTGCGAGGAGATGTTAGGAGGAGATTTCAATGTGGCGGTAGGGAGGACAGAGCGTAAGTCCGATATTAGGCAATATCGAGACGACCTTAAGGAGTACATAGCGACGGAGCAGGATCTGATCAAGTCGCTGGCGGACATAATCGAGGAAATGCAGGCTTTTTGCGGCACAAAGAAGAATATGTTCCTGCCTATCCGCGATGGGCTTGAGAAGGCTTCGAGTGTGTTAACGGACATGCGGGTTAACATGCAATGGACGAAGACATGGGCCAACGAATTGGATTATTCGTTTACCATGAAAATCAAAGAGGAGAAGAAGAGTCGTTCGAAGGAAGTGATCAGTAAGGGTTCCCAGACGGCACCTGAGATCCTCAGAGCTTCTGGGAGCAGCCAGGCCACCTCCGGAAAAAAGGATGAAAAAAGAAAACGACAGAAGAGCACTCCTAGCCTAGAGAAAGTAAATGGCGGGAGGCTCAGGAAGAAGGTGCCAAGTGCATCATCTCCCAAATGGTCTGAGGTAGTTAACCTGCCCAGACCTACGGGAGAGTCAATGGCGGGAAAACCTCCCATCGGGGGGAAATCGAGGATGGAGAAACCGGCTCCAATGCCGATAGGGAAAGGGGGATCGAGGCGGCTGCGCCCTGATGAGGTTCTCATCAAACCGGCAGAGGGGATCAGTTACGCTGAGGTTCTCAAGAACCTGAAGAGGCAGGTGAACCCTGACGATCTTGGTGTAAAAATCAAGGGAGTCAGGGAGACCAGGAGCAGGGAGATCCTCGTTGAGGTTGAGGCTTTAGGGGAAGGCAGGGCGAAGTTTATCTCTGCCATGGCAGCTGTTGTCGGTGGGAGTGAGAGGGTTCGAGACCTCGTCCCTAGGACTGAGGTTGAGATATTGGACCTTGATCCCACTACTGAGGAGGACGAGGTTGAAAAGGCCTTGGCGGAGTTCTTCGGCAACGGTGCGACTTCGGAGGTGAAAGTGTCCCTGATGAAAAGGCCCTTCAGGGGATCTCTGAGGGCCTTCGTCAGGTTAAGCGAGGAGTTGACACTTAAGCTCGTGACAATGACAACTTAAAAGTTTTCCAATTTAAAAGCGATAGAACTTGAAAATCTTCCAATAAAAAAAACTTCTATAAACAAAAGAGTTTGTAAATTAAATAGTATTCAATTAGAAGACATTTAAATTTGATTGTATTCCAGTGTTAAAAGTTGAAATGTTGGAAAGTAAATAAAATACATATTTTAAATGAAAAGTATTCAATTCAGAAAAGATTAAATTTTTAAAACACCACTAAATTATCTATAAATAATTATCTATAGAAATTTAATTTCTTTGAATTCCAAGATATCAAAAGTTGAAGTTTCAAAGAACCCCACTCACCAAATGCATGGGAAATAGGGTCCCGGTGGATTTTTCTAAGATTTATTTATTTTGTAGCTCTTAAAAATAGAAGAAATTTCCCAAAAGGACTTGGTCGAATTGCAACTAGTTTTTTTGGGGCGTGGTCTTATTTTATAATCCGGTTTTAAAAAAGATAAACTCCAAAGTAACGAATTATAAAAATTCTTGAATTCCCAAAAATCCAAAGTTAAAATCATTCATATCTAGAATCTTTTACATACAAAGTTTTCAATTTAGAATTTAGAAACAAAAATTCAAAAATTTTGTAATTTAAAAACGATATATTTATAAATATCTAACTTAGAAATAATTGAAATTTGAAAGTGTCCAAATTTAAAAAGTTTCGAATTAAAAATTATCTGAATTTGAATATCTTGAATTTTAATTCTGTTGAATGATGAAAATATTTCAGTTTAAAAACACAGTTTAAAAAGTATTATAATTTAAAATATTTCGAAGTTAAAAGACTTTAACACTGAAAAAGTTTTTATTTGAAAAAAGATTCAAATTAAAATTTCTAAAGAAAGTTGCAGAATCGATGAAATCACACGATAAAGTAATACAAAACGTGCCATGCAGTCATCAGCACGTGATCGTCACACGACTTTGCAAACTTTTAAAAAAATGTGTCAACAAACTTCTTTTCCATTTCCTCAAACTTCAGATAAACTTAATAAACAAAAATTATTTTTTTCTTTTAAAGTCACATGTCACACTGCCACATATATTGACTATCAACATCCATCTGATTTTTGAACTCTTTGATCCATGGACTCTGAACTTTGATTTCAAACTTAGGGGTATCATAAATTTCTATCAAGCGTGTGACATTTAATTTTTTCTTCTATGATATTACATTTTAACATTTTACTGGTTGCTTCCCGTTAGGGTCCAATGCCATTCCTACTACCGTTAGATTTATCTTAAAGATATTCATTTTCATTCTTTTCATTCTTTTCATCAGAATCCAACATTTTCATCCGTTAAATGATGAGATATTAAAACACTTCAAATTTTGCAAATAACACTTCATTTTCAATATTGTTCTGGGACATGGGTTTGATGAAGAGTTAGAAAACTTTAAAATAATTTATGAATTCCAATTGTTAGAGAAAAATGAAAATTAAAGTCAAAGTCTGATACAAAAAAAAAAAGAAAGTGGTTGAAATCTGACTTTAGAATTCAAATTTCAATCAGTAATATTGACTCACCTCAGATTTATAAATCGAGAGGCACTCTTCCAAAGATCTGGAAATTTCAGGATCATTTTTGCTGCTTTCGCTGGTGGAACTGATGAGATTGACTTCATCTGTCTGGACCTCCTTATCGATAAGTTTCAAATAGGTCTCGTCGTCCTCAACTTCAATCCAATCTCCACCCATTCCAGAAAGCGGGAAGATAGTCGAGTGCATTGTGGGCATTGCGGATTCGAATCTGCGTCTGGTCTGTGACTCCAAAGAAGCTGCAGCCGCGTGCATAGTTTCCGTCGTTCCTTCCTCAGCGACACTTTTCTGCGCGGCTGCGCTCTCTTCCTTGAGCTTGAGTTGTTTCGCAATATCACCCCTATCTTCAAAAAAGACAAACTTAATCGCCAGCGCCGCTAGGAGAATCACAATAACGACGTTATCAGCGCTGAATGGCATCCAATTCGAGAAGTACTTCTTCAAACCCAGCTGAGAATCCGTGATATTCTCGTTATCCAGGATCAAGTTTGGATTTACCGACAGCACCGATTCCTTAATCGCTTCCTCGCCCTCTTCCTGTTTAAACGGCCATCGACTGGAACATTGAAAAGTATATCTCTTCTAAATAAGATGCTCGTCTGAAATGATATTCTTCGATAAATATTCAGAAGGTTCTATTAGAATTGGGATCATGCACACGGAGGAAATCCTTGGCTCGAACTGAAACGCACGGCGCTATCCTATAACAAGGAAGATTGAGACTGAGTCGTCCACCACTCCATAAATCTGTATTTTTAGTTACCGACTTTAGTCCGTTCAAATGAGAGATTTTTCTTCCGAGCATTGTTAACGCTCTCATGTAATATTAAACTCGCCTCGCGACGCCTATTTTTATCGGCGTGGTCCCCGAGTTCCATTCATTCGCGCAAAGGCACCCATTTTGAATAAGAAGCACCTAACAAAGATCCACCCGGCGTCAAAGATCGAAATGATTTCGGAGTCCGACGCCTCAAATGCCGAAACTCCACTGGAAAAAAATCTCGCTCACACAAAATAATACTTTTAACACGTACCGTCCTCTGAGCTCGGCTTTTCACCACGTGATTGATTTGAATTCCTATATCCTATTTGGAAGAAAACTACCGGAGCTCTCTGATATGATCTCGCTCCACGGAACTTGCATAATTCACTGAATATGCACCATGCACGCATCTACGTTAATGTCTTGCCGAGTGACCCTGACTCGGTGAACTCCTCAGTGACAAAAAGACTTTTTCGCCTCAAGAGCGGCTGAAAAATCCCTGAGGTCAGATCGAGAGATAGCTTTTCAGCGGTGACACTTTTCTTTCCTCGCTCGATTCCATCCGGGAAAGAAAGTCGAGATTGAATTACGTCACCGATTTTGAGAAAAAAAAAACGAAATCTTGCAAAATTAGAATAATTGGTGAGTCTCCCTCTCTCTCCTCTCTTCTCGATAGTATTATTCCACGTGGGATTTCTAGGTGTAGGTCGTGCTAAACGGTCTTCAGAGGCACTCAATAAGGCGCTGATTTCATCACTCGACACCACCGAAAGGCCACCAGTTTCATAAGAATGTTGTAATAAAATTAGACCGGTTCCTCTCCATCTTTCACCTGCAAACTTCGTAATTCGACTCCACCATTCGCAAGAATCCATTTCTAGTTTTCTAAAAAGAAACATTCATTGTCGCGAGTTGAACCGGATTTTATCTGTCGTTAAGAATTACGAGTTAAAAATTGGAGAAATATCACCCTGTTGTGAAATTGTACTTTTTCTGGAGCAGTAAAATTACCTGTGAGCATGAACGATAAAGAGACCAGCAATCATGATGAGTTTGACTCTTTCGACGACTGGATTCGGTTTTCGATCCTCCTCGTTCAACGAGTGCATCATTAGTATTTTGTCCGCACCCATTGCGTGGTTGCCTCGTGACAACTGCAAATCAAAAGACATTTCACTCTCTTTGGAAAAAATGAATCAGAGAAAGCGAATGCATTATTCAACCCTCTGTCGAACTTTCCACCTCGATTCAGATTGAATTTTCAAACGAAAAACCAATTCCTTTGCGAAAGTAATAAAAGACTATAGCTCTAGAGTCAGTTTGAAAAATAAAATATTCAATTTTAAAAATGATTTTTACCTCAAGGATAAGCGATAAGCAAGCAGGGTAGAAAGTCATGAAGACGAGATAATTGACGACGACTCCGAGGCAAGCAAAGGTGCAGAGAATCTCGAGTCTCCTGACTCCAGAGAGAGAACCGATACCGATGAGGAGGATTTCCACAAGAGTATCGAGAGTGATTGTTGGACCCAGAAGAGTCATTCCTCGAGCGATGTTGGCTCGAACTTCCTCCTGATTTCGAGAACTCAGGGCGATTTGTGCCAGCAAGCGAGCTTTATTTAAATCAATCACTAGGAGGAAGAAAAAGAAGGCGTCTCTGAAACAGAACATTTTAAAGTTAGAGACGCTTTCTAAAAGCTACAATAAATTTATTTTATACATTTTAAATTGCTGGAGAATCCGACGAAAATTTTAGATATTCGAAGATATTTTAATTTTATTGACAGATCAGCTTTTATCAGCTAGGAAAATCTAATTAAATTCAAAAATTCCGAATTTAAAATCGATAAAAGAAGGCTATTGAATTTAGAAGCGATTAAAGTTAAGAGCTTTGGAAATGAAAAGTGGACCAATTTTCTAAAACCGACTTTCAAAAGCAGTTAAATGTAATAGTCTGAATTTTAAAATAGCAAGATTTTTTATTATTTTAATTTTAAAAATATACTAACTTTCAATGTCTAGTTAAAAATCATATTACTAAAGTTCATTTTACTCACTTTAAATCTGAGATTGCGCTCTGGCCGAAGTTCACAACACTTGAGGTGAAAACAATGCTGGAAAAAACAGTAAAAAGTCCAGCACCACCTGCGAAAAATTAAGTTTCAGTATTTTAAATTCATTATTTTAGTAGAAGATTTTTTTTATATGGAGCAATATTTAATATTGATGGTCGAATATTATAAATATATTTTGGAAAATGAAGAAAAAATCAGTGGCTGAAGGAATTACAATTTTTAAGAATTAGTGGCTGAGATTTATAAAATTGGATGAATCCTTTTCTAACGATAATAAATGATTCATTGATTACTTTGAAATACACAAAGATTCATAACTTTTTCATAATTCTGGAACTTGAAATTAACTAAGCAAACAACAACAAAAAATACTGTAACTACTAAAAAGTAAATTCGATTCTAGATTTCAAAATTCAAAATTTTCGTTACTAGAGCCACTTAAAAAAAATCGAACCCTAATTTCTTGTAGATTAAATTCAAACAAATGGAAACAAATTTGTACCTATAAATCAATAATAAATTTTTTTAATTTTACTTTAGAGTGCATAAAATTTTTAAAGAATCTAGGAAAATCCTTATTCCTGGAGATATTTAAATAACGTTTTTTTAAACGAAACAAAAAATATTTTTAATTTATTAATTTATTAATTATTAATTAAATAAGATTCGCTATTTTTTTCAAATAATTTTTCACCTGATTATATTAGTTTTAAATTTTACAGAAGATAAATTAAAAATTTTTCATGATCAGTTTTGCAAACTATTTAATTTCTAAAGTTTAAAATCGGAAAAGTATTATTTTTTTTAGTTTTTTTTTTTCCCCCGATTTTCAACTTTAAAAATTAAATAATTCGCAAAACTGATCATGAAAATTTTTTAATTTATCTCAAAATTTAAAACTGATATATTCAGGTGAAAAATTATTTGAAGCAAAGTGAAATTGAAACAAAATAGCGAATCTTATTTAATTATTAATTAATTATATAAGAATAATTTCTTTTCGTTTAAAAAAAATTATTTAAAAACCTCCAGGAATAAGGATTTTTCTTTGTAGATCGGCACGCAGTTTGTGAGGAAATTCGGTAATTCTGATAGACAATGACCTCGCGTACGGCCTCGACTGAAACGCTATCGCTTTCTATGGAACTTTCACTGGCGCTCAAGGCTTTCACACGTCTTCCAAAGAGCCAGGCTTATCAATGATCACTAGTTATTGCACGCAATTATGCGTTTCTCACGTTAGTAATCGCTACCAAAAATTCCTCAACACTTCATTTTCATTTGTCAAAGAAGTCCGATAAAAAACTCTAAAAAAATCTTTAAAAATATCTCTTCAAAATAATCTGAGATTTGATTTACACTTTGATAAAATTTTATTTCATGCAAATTAACTGTGTGCATTAAAACATTGATTTCTTTTAAATACATTTTAATTTCTGTTCCAAAAGTTATTATTGTAAAATATTTTAGCTTTCTGGAAAAATTTATAAACAGAGGCTGAAAGTTTAGAATACCAGAAATGTAAACATTCTTATTCCCTGAAAATGGGTGTATTGTTGTAGATCAAATTTAAATAAAAATTATCGACGCCTAGACTCGATTCCAGACAAAATCGTCTAGACTCGAATGTAGGGTAAACACAATAAATCCTTGCACCAGATTTAGAATCGCATCTTCAACGAGTTGATGTTTTGTCTCAGATATGACACTTTAAAGGAAGCAATTATCCTTATCATATAAATATTCATGCATAATTAGCATTGTCAAACCAACAATCGACTCTCGTCGACTTTGTACCCTCAGAAAAAATTTCAACAGTACAACGATCAACTCGACAGTGGAGGAAAACTCAATTTACTTTATCTCTCGGAAAAATGAGAAAAAATAAATTATCAAGAAGCAAGAGGGAATTAGTCAAAAGATTCTCATTGATTTGCCTGGAAAAAAAAGTCGATCCAGAGTGACATTCTTACGCTTTCGAGAAGATTATATTAGTGAGGGCGATAAACGATTTATAATAATGTGAGTTTCTCGTGGAATCTGATAATTTGAAATACATTCTCTAAGTATATAACGAGTTTGTGGCTCACATGTACCACGAAAGCGTGAAATGTTGAGAAGATAATAGTCTTTTTTTTACTTACCAAGGATATACTTTGAGCCTGTATTTTGGAGATTTCGTAACTGATGGTAACTGAAGAGGATCGCCAGGCAACGAATTATGGTCATTAATATCACATCGGCTGCATTCTGCTCCTGAAAAAAATGCAATTTTTTTTGTTGAAAATTGTCAAATCCTTCGGTCATTCATTTTTAGAGTTTAGGAAATTATGCAGCCTTGACATTTGAAAATTCTAGGATGCGAATAAATTTAATGGAGTCTACACTCGACGATTGTATTCAGAATTCTTTATCTTTTAAATACAAAATAGATTCTGGAAAATTTGTTTTTACTGAAAATGTAAGACTTTCGTTCTTTTGGTACCGGTGTTTAATAATTTCAAGATATCTATTTTCAGACAAACTTTTAATATTTCACGAATTTTAAAGACAAGACTCATCAAATTTCTTTATTTTGTAATAAAAAATATTAGATACTAAAATAACATGAGTATTTTGGGCTAAAGAAAAGTTGAATTTCCAGAAGATTATATTAGAAGGATTTAACTTTAAGTTGAAAGTATTTTAAATAAATTGAAATATTCTAAATAAAATTTCAAATTGAGTTGCTTTTAGTTCCGGCAGAATTTCATCATTGGCCATAATTTAAAGTTTAAAGAAATGAAAGTGAAGTTTTATTCTTACCTCGAAGGAGCAGCGATTATGCCAACAGTGCGTTGCGGGAAGACTTTCCTCTTTAGTTTGACTATTTCCGGTTTCAATGTTGAGAATACATGCTGTTAGGGTGAACGTTGCAACGATCACCTCCAGAGGATGACTCGCACAAAAGCGGCCATGCAATTCGAATAACGGTCCCAGCATCTTCTCTTCCAGACGAGTGATGTAAAAATTGACTTCCTGAAACAAAAAATAAAAATCAAATTAATTTACCAGGAAAATTCAAAATCGAAAAAATAAAAAGACTAGTCCAAACTCCAAGGATCACAGCAGTTCAGTATTTTAAACTTTTATTTAGATAGTAGCAATTAGCAGCAGGTGCTTTTAACCATAAACTGAGATCGTGTCAGCTCATGCTCTAAACACAAACGCAGCCTTTTTCATAAGTCCACCAACCCTAAATCTTTGTGCATTTTTTTAAGAAAACTAAACTTTTATTAACAAATACAATCAAATTTCATATTTAGATCTTAAACTTCATTGCCGTTTATCAAGGAGGAAAAAATATCTCAGTTATATAAATATAAAAATTTTCGGCTGCTCAAACTGCGGAAAAGAATTTAGATTTCAGAATTATCAATTATGTAATTGTCGAATTTTTAAATTTTCAACAAGTAAAATTCCTAAAACGAGTCCAGTGTAATTTTCCAGAAACATAAAGGATCCTCAAAAATCTTAGATTCCTGTGTAAAATCTAATAAAATACTTCTCAAATTTCTAGACTTTGAGAATCTTTGGAACTCTCTAGCATTTTTTTAAATCCTTCATGAAATCTTCTGGACCTTTCGACAATCATTTAGAATCTTCTAGAATATTTCTTATTTTCCATATACTTGTAGATCCATCGCATCTTCCAAAAACCTCCAATATTTTCTAGCACCTTCTAAAATCTAAAATATTCCAGGATTTTTAAAACTTTTACAGAGATATCCAGACTTTTTCAGAGCCTTCTAAAATCTTCAAAAACACCCCAAAATTTATTATAGGTAACTTTCAAAAATATTCTACATTGTTACAAAATCTTTTAGAATCCTCAGAAATTTTTTGAACTCTGCCGTAAACTTCTAAAATCTTTTAGTCTCTTCCAGATTTTTGTTTTTGAAGACCTTCAAAAAGTCTAAAGAAGTTTAGGTAGAATCTGAAAACGGTCTAGTATCTAGAAGATTCTTGAAGATTTTAAGAGCCTTTTGTAGATTTTAGAGGGTATTTAATGATTCTGCAGAATTCTGTAAATTCTGGAGTTCAGAATATTCTTAAGGGTTCTAGAAGATTTTGGAACAGTCTAGTACATTTTGTAGAATATTAAAGAATTTTAGGATATTCTTTAAGATTTTATGAAATTATTATAGGAGAACTCAGAAGATTTAAAAAATTTATGGAAAAATTCAGGGAAACCCGAGTAAAAATTCTTCAACTTGGGTTCGACTTGATTCGTCTTCAGTTCGACTTCAAGACGGCGATGTCTAGCTGCGACTCAAAACTGAGACGAGATATAACACATCGTCTTACCTTTATGGTCCCGAGAGGTTTTACTTTGTCTCAAAACGAAGAAACTTGTCTCATGACGAGTCTTGGCTTGGTTAAAATACCTAAGTTCTTGGGAAGGAAATTTCATTATCTA
>JBAGKK010516086.1:0-13598 GCA_037177015.1 Euceroptres primus
TATACCTCTTTGCTATCTATAATTTGAATATGTTTTATTTGAAGATATTGTAGAAGCCTTAAGGGACATTAATCAGGTTATCAATATCTAAATAATTAAGGTGTATGTAAACATAATTTTAAATAGAATAAAGAATTGCAGTCTATATCTATAAGTATATATAGATTGAAAGCAATCTGCAGGACGCAGCTGTTTTCGTGTCGGCAGCTGTTTTACCATCTTTTCCCTTCGCCGTCGGCTAGCAAACCGAGACTCTTGCCCACTATAACGTGTCACGTGACATGCTTTTTCACTTAGCATAACAATGCTCTTCCTTCCAAGAAGGTATAACATAAGATCCTAAGCTGCACGGTTTGATGTGGCCACCGAGGTGGCCAATCGGGATAATGACCCTTCCATATGGAACACGTTCAGATCTATAGAAATTTTTCATGATCTTAATTCGTAACCTTGACCCCAGATCGAGGTCAAAATACACATGTAAAAAACAATAATTGCTCACAACCATTTAGAAGCTGACAGTTCCATTATCACTCAGAGAAATGTCCTCTTGGGACAAAAGGATGTTTCTTGAAACAAATGGAATCCTCTTAAATTTAAGGTTAAGAGGATGTTCATTTGTCTCTAAAGGAATCATTTTGCAGCAAACATAGTCCTCTTGCGAGAAACGTCGCCTAATCTTGAAGCAAATTCAAATTCACGTGGTTCAAGATAAACACGCAAGAGGACGATACTTTTGTTTGAGTGTATTGTGTTTGAGTATACTTTTTCTCTGAGTGTATTAAAATTATCAGAGACTAAGTTAATTCTAATTAGACTAAATCTAATTGAATTTGACTAAAATGAATCCAAAATCGGGTTTCACAGGAAGTTTCTACATCAGGTAAGATAGAGATAGCCAAATGATATTTTTATTTAAAACGTTGAAAAATATAAGATTACTATTAGTGACGAAATTTTACATGTTCAAAACGGATATATCAAAATAGGGCTATATCTCGCAGTACTCAAAATCGTAATTTTCATGTTATGATCATATATTAAGCGTTTGAAATGAAATCTACAATGACTTTATACTTCGAGAATTTAAACGATAGAAACTGAAATATAAAACCACTTTCAGCTTTATCCAGGACCAACGACGGGGACGTAGTGGTTATAAGGCCCCATTTTTAATTTTTTTAAATTTTTTTCATTTTTTAAATTTTTCGATTTTTTAATTTTTCTTCCTAATTTTTTAATATTTTTATGTGTTTGATAAGGGTATTAACATTAGATATGGAGTGACGAAAATTAAACCACTGCTTTAAGTAGTCTTGATGAATAAGATTCATCAGTTATGGTATTTATTTTAAAACGATCCCAGAACTTTAGAAACTCGCGGTGAACTGATTCTCCACTTTGCTCGTACCAAAATCCGAAAGCATTGTTATTGTCGATATATTGCAAGCTCTCTTCAAAATGTGCAAGAATAACGTGAATTTTCAATGTAGTAGAAAGGTTATCAATAATTTTCAAAGCATTATCCAATTCCTGTATGTAAGTATCTAGTGAAGGACCAACTTTACCAGAAGTGAAACAACAGTTCACGCGTGAATTGTTGAATATTCTATGATATTAATTACAGTAAAAGGATTTTAAATTTATGGCAATGAGTTTATGAATATCCTTAAACATTACTATGCACATGCAAAGTTAAAGTAGTCATAAATCTGCTGTTATGTCTCGTCAATCTTTCTCGCAAGACTAATTAAAAATACTCATTGTTAGCGCGCGGCACTTTTGATGTACAAGCAAAAGACGTATCTTTATATCATCAAGGATGGACCTAATATAACTATTCTAATTGTCCAAACAATTTTATCCTTAAAAGTGTCAGGAAGACATCCTACGGAAGTAAAAAATCTTGTAATAATAGTAGGTACGTGTACTTCCGGGATACAGGTTTTCCTGATCCTCCCATCTAAAGAGAGAAAGATATAAAGAGAGAGGTGGAAAACAAAAGAAAGGAAGAGAAAACAGAAGAGGTAACAAAGCAGTACGTACCGCGAAATCTTGATTCTATAGCGAATCGAGTCTTTAAAGTGCTAAATTTATCGTTATACCATGATCCGAATATGGAGCAGTTTACAAGTTTACAGGGAAAGAGGAGAAGACACAAAAGGAGTAAAAAATCTCATCGGCTTGCCGCGAATCATTTTAAGGCTCGAGAAATCTTAATTGCAAGAGGGATCCCGACACCGGAAGATCTATAGCTCATCGATCACGACTCTCGGTGAAGTGGATGAAGGTGTGAGTAAGGTTAGATTGGTTAGATGGTTAGAACATTACGGTTAGGAGGGTGAGAGAAAGAGGAACGCGCAACTAGATCATTTGCGATGTAGCAATGATCTATGGGTCACGATCCTGTCAACTCACCTTTGCCCTAGATCACTCTACGCCATTGTGTCCGCACGACTTCGACATATTTCATGGTTTACGGCTTCATTGCCAAAGGCTCATGGGAAAGATCGAACGACGGTGACTTCTACGACCAAAATGCTGTGCCCTGCTCTCAAATCGATGTAGAAATCGGCTGAGAAAACTATAACAGAAGTTGTGAATAAGCTTCGATTTCAGATGCGGACCTCTAGTGAATAATTGCAATGCGAATAAGATTAAAGCATCCAGAGATGAATTTATAATCCAGTAGAATCTGCAGAGAAAAAAGTAACATCCGGCAAAAAGTTGACAAATCTTATGTCAAATTTCACGACACGTAACCGAGCGTCGTATTAGGTGTATCCGCCCACGCGACTCCACCGAATATATTTGTAGTTACACACATTTAACGACAGGGACATAAACTCTCTGGAAGGAGGAAAGATAAAATAAAAAGTACGATAGAGAAAGAGAAAAAAGTGAGAAAGAGAAAGATAGCCAAGCATTTCGAGCCACGGGAGGCGTCTGCCGAGTTATGAATGGGTCCGCCGAATATACAGGAAAAAGGGAGGATGTGAAATATAAAGATGTGTCCGCGCGTGTGAGATGTTTCTAAAGAGGGGCAAATTGTACCATTCAGCGTCGAAACATGTGCTAAAGAGCTAAAGATTAAAATGAAGTGAAGATGTTTTGAAATAATAGATTCTTAGAAATGTTCATAAATTCTTGTAGAGTACGAGGTATCTCAAAAGAAAATAAACTATTCCGAGAAGTAGTTATTGTCAAATAATGAAATGAAGTATAAAAATGTATTTTGTGTCATCCTTAAGGGGTTAGAATTGAAGTGGAATACCGTTCTGTTCACTTGACACAGTTCCCTCGAGATGTGAATTGAATCAAAGTGTCTCGGTCGGCCTGGCATTTTGAAGTGGAAATCCAAAGAGGAGGAAGATCAGCAATGAAAAGAAGTTGAAGAAGAAGTCGCGGCAGAGTCAAGGACTCTTTCTTCGTTAAGGATTCTCAACGACGACCTCGTTACAACGCGGTCCCCTTCAGTTTCCGTTCGGTTAACCGTAAATTACAACCGACCGGTGTAACGAGCATAATGGCGTCGAGCACAATAGTAGTCGGGTGAAGGTCGGCCAAGTCGAGCATGAGAGAGCGGTGTTGTCATTAACTATACATATTCCTCCTTTATACACTTTATATTGCATTTCTCGTCTGTCGAACTCTAACCATTTCGTAATGCGGCAATTAAACCAACTTGAATTGTAAATCGCTACTGGAGAATTGAATTGTAAATACGCCAATCGTAAGTACGTCGCTTCGCCTAA
Source organism: Euceroptres primus (assembly GCA_037177015.1). Classification (NCBI taxonomy): domain Eukaryota; kingdom Metazoa; phylum Arthropoda; class Insecta; order Hymenoptera; family Figitidae; genus Euceroptres; species Euceroptres primus. The sequence continues at coordinate 3,756 of JBAGKK010516086.1, forward strand.
TCGATGTCGTTCCGTGTTGCCTCGTTAAAACCTGCCCTTCCCTTTCTTTTCTTCAGCCATTTTTAACATTTTATCTACTGCTCCTTCGCTACGTGATCTCAGTTCACATTTTACACGGTTCACTGATCGCAAAAATTGATTAGCTTGATTTGCATCAGATTTTTATGCTCAGGACCTTCAAGGAAAACCGCTTTTCTTTTTACATACAGGTATATATCTATCCGGGTCTATTTGAAAGTGAAGAAAATAATACAGTTATTTGTTGAAAATTGTTTAATGAATTTCACTATGATTTCTAAAAATTATTCAATCGCTGGCAGATTCACGTCTTACTTAATGGATGAATTACTTGTCGAAGGTTAGAAAATTTCATTTTTGAATGTAGGAGCCGCCTACTTTTCATGGGGATTATAATTGAGAAATCTAGCTCCAATTCGTAGAAGGTCAAAAAAAGAGATGTTGACCTCAATTCGATGGTGGCGCCATATAAATGAAATTGTTCTTTGACACTTTTCGCATTTCCTTTCAAATTGCAATCCTAACCGGTTGGAGACCTTCGAGCCGATCGACTTTCGCAAGAGGCTCGAATCGCCAGCTCGAGCCTCGTAGCGAACCGAAATCAGAGGCAACAACTCGCGTAAGTATAATCTGGAAGGAATGCAGTTACGCGACTGCTTACATCCATTACAGGACGTAACTTCCCTGCCTACGCGCTTTAACGAGTGACGCGTAACAATGGTCCTTGTTTGCTACAAGAGCATTGTCTCGTGACACTTATATATTTCATGAAACCAGCAGAAGAAAAGTGAGGGGGCGTTCTGCAACCTTGGCATCAAAAATATGCTTCCAATTTTAAAATATTTATATTTTTAGCCATTTTATTATATTTTTAGCCATTTTATTATATTTTTAGCCATTTTATTTATTGTAATGACGTTTGTTATGGTATCGATTCACCATTTATGAGTCTTGAACCGTTGGTATAACTGCAATTATATCCCCAATCAAGGTATAAACTGCAATTCTTTCTTTCTTTCTTCGTAGTAAAAAACATGAAGTAGTATAAGGAGACGTATGTAACTATTCCCGAAGAAGGGACCGAATGACAGAAGTGCCAACTATTGGAGAAAAAGTGTACAATTGTATAATAGTTTTAATGTATCCACTTTAACCCAATAGTTGGCGCTACGAGCAGTCGGTCCTCATTTGCTACAGTTGCTTCTGATAACTTTGCCGGAAAAATTCAGTTAAAACAATTGAACATTTCTGTACGTCTCCTTAATACTAGTTCATGGTAACCGCGAAGTAGTATAAGGAGACTTATCTCCTGTAGAAATTTACAACCGAAGTGGTCGGACTTTTCCGGAAAAGATCTATTGCAAAAAGTCAATTACTACAAAAGTCTATAAACGTCGGTAAAAACAATCGCTGACTCGGATTCAGTCAAATCCTTAGTGTAACATAATTTCAACATTGTAAGGTTCAAGAATTTTGAAGTGAAAAACAGGTTTATTAATAATACACTTTCGTGTGATAAGAATGTAAATAAAATTCTTTTATTAGAACATTGGAGCTAAATGTTTTATTTCTTTCAAAGACAAAATCAAGTCTTTGGAAAATGTATATGAATACTCTGCATAGGTTCGTCCTTGATGTGCAGCGACTAGAATCTCGTATTACAGCGGGTTCCGTCTGCGAAATAAAAGTGAGGTTATGGTCGACTGGTGGCCGGGCATTTGCTCGCGTGTGCAGGAGCCTGGGCCCATTCCTGGGAGAAAGAAAAGGACACCCACGCCACGAAGGAATCCCAAGGGCGACATTATGCTCCGCGAGGCAGTTTGCACCAAGAGCATTTTGTTCTGCACATGCACAATTGCTATTCGAATGCACTATACTACACCTTATGCCATATATCACTCTCTGTACTTACACGATTTACACGTATTACAGTTCGATACCTCGTTTTATAGCCTGCCCTACATTCAAGACGATAAATAAACTAGCAGATGGTCACTCACCTGTGATGGGAGAATATTGATCTGTGATATTCGATTGGACGTTTTTGTAGCACGTATACCTCCAATTGAATAAACTCGCTAACAGTACTTGATTTATTTAGGCCATTTAATTCTCTGTTTAATTGTTATCTGGATCATTTCATCGTTTGAATAGCAATTGCACAGAAAAAACTGGAAGTTCTTTTTTGTTTCAGTTCTAATGGAACATAGGAAAATCACGTAGAAAGTGGCACCACCTATGAGGGTTCCATTTTCTTGCATCTCCATTGGAATCCGAAAATCGGTTCTAATTAACCCTTGAGTTTTTTCTGTGTGAGGGCTGTAGAATCATTTCTGCACACCATCTGGGGACCAAAAATTAAAAGAAAATTTCGAGAAATGAATCATTTTTGTGGCATCACTTTTCCTTTCTGCTTATGTTCTCCATCATTGATTTTACGAGCACGCATGCTAAGGAAGAGCCTATTGCAAATCGAGTTTCACCCTGCCACTTGCATTTGCAATTTACATACCGGGGAACGAGAGACGAAGAAAAATCGCCAGCCGAAAGTGCATTTGCGAGCAGAGGCTGCGTCTGCGTCATCGGGTGAAATCAAGATGGCCAAATTTCATGGAAGGGAAACGGACGAAATCGCATGCCAAGAGGCAATACGTGGATTCGAGAAAGGACTCTTCGAGTTCAATTGCTTCGAACATCAAATACCAGAGACAAATTTTTCGTAAATTATTAATATTCAGGTATAAATGATACCAATTTAAAAATATTCCTTTTTATAATTTCTTACATTATTCAAAATTGTTTAAAATGGACCAAGGTGTCTGCAGGACCAGTTGAAAATAAAAAGTAAAAGATGTTCTCTTTTGTAATGAATTTTTTTACAAGAGTAATACAATTTTTCTTCAATTGCGTCTTAGTCTTGCGTAGATACTTGGATATTGTGGAATTGCCTTAATATCAACAATCTTATTATTTCATCTTAGGATGTCGAAATTAGATTTCTTTGATTTCATCCATCGAGGTGGCGAATATATCGGCGAAGGACAAAACCAAGGGATCGTTCCGCACGCTCGTGCGGTTTAGAAAAGGCGTTTTCTCGATTGGATCGCTCGATTATCGCGCCTGGATCGCTCTTCGGTCGCGATATAACGAATCGCGGTCGCAGTTTGAGTAACCATCGAGAACGCAAACCTGAGATTTCTCGTGTTCGCTTGGGCGTGTCCTATACATGCCAGTCTCTCAGTACCTCCCCCTCTTTCTGCAGCAAATGCATACATTTAACAAAAACGTGTTTTAACCTTCTCACCGCGTTCCACTTCGTCTCTGTGGCCAGACTCGTAATGGAGAAATGAAAAAAATCAAATAGTACAATTTTCTAATAGCGCAATGATATTTCAAAAACAAGCGTGCAAATGATTATATTGACGTAGAAAGTGAACCTCATTTTCTCACTACAAAAAAAAGATTTTCTTCACACTATTGAATTACCCAGAAGAACTCTAAACTGGAAGAATCTAAATTCTAAATACATAAAATAACAGCAGGGGAGAATTATTAATGTGAAGTTTTTACTATTCAATAAAATTTGCAATTAATTTCATTACATTCGCAACGTTTTGCTTATCCTTCGGTATATCTACTGTCATAAACAATATTGTATGTTAGAATTGGAGCATCGTTTATTAAATGGAGAAGTGTATATTTCGCTATTAATTTTTTTCAATCATCAACACTCGCCTTGGTAATTTAGAATCAGCTTACCTCTATGTCTAAGTTGTATTATTAAGTTGTGTCTGTATGGAAGTAGAAATTTTAAAATTTATTAAGCAGTGACACAACTGTGGACAAATTAGAGAACTTACAACCATTTGGAAACCGAAACCGATTACTTCGGTTATAAGTAAGTCACTCGATCAAGTGAGAGTTATTGCGAGGATTATAGTCTGCAGAAGTTGGGTCATTTCATCGATCAAGCAGACTTTTGATTAATTAAGGAATCAAACAAAAAATTTCTCGAAGAAATTGAACATTCTTTATATTCATATAAAGGAATAAGTTTCTCCCTAAAATTGAATTCTCTTAATATTTTCGACTTGATAGATAAAGCAGGAAATTAAATAAAGAATACTCACGATAAAAGCATTTCAAGAGCAAACACTTTTTTTGTTTCTCATGTGAGTTCATCGCTGGTGTTGACCCTATCTTGCTTGATTTACTGAATATACTTAGAGCCTTAGCTGATTGCGAAGATTAAAAGTTTTTATTTATTTTTAAACTCAACATTTAACTCCTTAATTTTCTAACTTATGAAACAAAAGTAAGATTAATAAAGTTGTGATACTGCTTTTTCACTTCCTGAAAACCAATTTTGGTTGAATTTTATAGAGTTGTTTTATTCGTAACATCATGAAAAGTTGATGTAATCAGAAGACAAAGAATAACTTGACTCTTCTTCTCTTCATTAATTACCGCCATTTTGCTTTTTTACAATTGCCTACTGACAATTTTATTCCTGAGTAATTCAGTCCTCATTTCGTGGGACATTGTTGACCTTTCTTTATTGACCCCAAACTGACTTCCCGTTTATGCGAGCCGTATGTTGAGCATTCTATGGGGCTGATAAAAAGAAACTTACAGACATTTTAATTAGCGCTGAGTAATTAAATATAACCTTGGGTAAACCACTTAATCATATTTATCGCAGTTTCAATCAAAGAGAAGGTTTAAATCTTTTTTACATTTTCTGCTCTTAAATATTTGTTTAATTTTTGCTCATATTTCATTCACATATCATTTGCTTTTATTCGGTGTCATTAGTTTCATTTTCCTGGAAGTGAAAAATTCATTTCCCCTTGTCAGAATTGGTAATATTTCAAGAATTTGATGAGATTGCAGATAATTAAACAAATTTTTTAGGTGTTTCGATAGTAGGCCTTGCGTGACAAATTGCTTAAAAAATGCTGACATTTTACTAAACGTAGGCCGTACAGCAGATTATTTTCATGTGAAATGTTCAGTCGACGTTGACCTGAATGCACAGTGAAAACGTCGTGTAGGCCGTTCTGAGCTTCGGGCGTCCGATTCCACGCTCTCAGCTAATTATGATTCCACATAATTATTGGCCTCCTATCCCTCGTAAAATGAAGTTCGATATTAATTTCAACAAGCGATCGCAAACCGTAATCTAACTTTGTCTTCAAATGATAAAAAAAAAGCTTAATTATAGGGTGTTGGTACCAATGGGTGGCCGGAAACCAGAAGTCGGAGATACAATTGCCTGATGACAAATTTATTGTATCAAATCATATATAAAGTGCACTCAAGTCAATTATTTATTTCAGTGACTGCACATGTCACTAAATTAATAAACATCGTTTAATTTTTATGGATTTTCTCTTAATTTCTCCTGCTATTATTCTGATCGATGTTCATGTTTCTTTTTTTCTTATGTTGCAGGTAAGCCGAAAGTTCTGGTTGCTTACGTTTGTCTTGTGCAGTATCAAGGTCGCCTTTGCATCCGGTAACATATACGTGAAAGTCGACAAGTTGCTGAGGATTTTGTAAAAGCTTAAAGGAAGATTGCAAGATTGACAGCTTAGAAAGCTGTTTTTGAAATGGAAAAATATAGAGCATAATCTATTTTAAAGTCTCAATTTTTTTTACCTCATTCAGTAAAGCTTAAATTATAATCTTAGCTTAGAATTCAAGATCGTAATCCTCTTCATTTTCAAGTTCCTTCAAAACGCTTTTTAAAAAAACTTTCGTTAACCAGAAACTGTAAATTCTAGACAATGATTTATGTGACATTAATGAAGGTATTTCCATCCAACGAATTCTTAAGTATTTTCTTCTTAGTTTAGAAGTTTTTTAAACGTCCGGAAGAGTCAATAAAAACACAGATAATTGATAATTTGATAACAGTAATTTAAAATAATGTCTTCTAAATGGAATCATTAAACAATATCAACGGATAATAATTACTACTCGCCTTTTTTAGAATGATTTAATGAATGCGGACATTTCTGAAGCCTCATTAGATTCTGCCTTTCATAGGAAACACTGTTTACTGAAATATTTCTCAATTAACTTTTAAATGTTTTGAAAGGTTAAATTACTAGTGAAATGAGAAAGGGATAAACTTCTCCCTTTCTTTCTCGTTCGAAAACGTGTTTAATGACATTGTGGATGGTTAATCGTGCGAGGAAGAAATAGCATGACGTATTTAACGCCCCAACACTTGACTCGTTCGGTTGATCGATAATCGTTACTTACCTGGGCTTTACACGTGTGTTGCGTTAGCACAGTTTTCTCCTTGACGCATAAATGTGCGTGCAGACGTGGCGCCGATCTAATGCACCGTTTCGCTTTGCCTGAAACGGGCACGGCCGTGCAAAATTAGCAAGGCTCTTAGAATACAGTGAAATTCCTAAGGAGGTTTAAAATTTACAAATTAGGATCTTTATGACATCGTCTAAAGCACTAAATCGAAGCCATTTATCATTTTTGCGTTCTTTCATAGTGCAAAGGTTCGCAAAATGCTTTGGATCAGTCCTAGTTAATATTTTTAAGTTATTTTTGCTATTTAACTACTTTAGTGGAAAAAATGGCCTTTAGAATATATTGAAAACAAGTAGGAATAAATCAAGAAAATATCATGTCCAGGAAGTTGGCAACGCCAACTTCAAATTTCGAAAAAATGAAAATTGTGCTGAATTGTGCTAGATTTATTCTCTATTTTGCGGTAAAAGATTTTTTGAAAAAATGAAAATTTGAGCCCAACAATAAAAAAAAAACATTCTTTTCTGTCAGCCTCGCCAATTGTTTTTTCGAAAAAACAAATGTTGTGCTGGGTAGCATAAAAGTCACACAAAAATTTGCCACAATCCAAAATTTGATATTATAAATTATTTCCAAAAAAAACAATATTTAAAAAAAATCAGCCGCGCCATTTTGTTTTTTGACAAAACAAAACTTAGGCTAGGAACTAACTGCTACGCATACTACTGTGTTGCAAATATGAAGTCCAAATCTTAAAACATTTTCGAAAAAAACGACTAAAAAACTCAAAAAAATGATCAATTTCGAAAAACGGAAACTTGTGCAGAGTTGTGGTAGCACAATAATTATCTCTTATGACAATTTTCTGAGTGTGCTGAGTGTGCTAGCACAATAATTATCTCTAATAACAATTTTCACTAGGGTTAGTATTTTTCAAAAAAATGCATACTTTTTGAACTTGGAAGAAGTTTTTGACTCAAAATTTTTAAAGTTACGAAATTCAAAAATCTAAAACTTGTGCTGAGTTGCGCTAGGCTAGAACAACAAATTATTTCTAATGATTATTTTCACTGGGATTAATATTTGCCAAAAAAGTGCAATCTTTTTGAACTTGGAACTCGTTTTTACCCAAAATTTTCAAAATTTCGACATTCGAAAATCTTAAACTTCTGCTGAGTTTTGCTAGGCTAACCCAATAATTATTTCTAATGACAAATTGCACTCAAATTAATATTTTCCAAAAATGCAATATTTTTGGACTTTGAATAAATTTTTCCCAAAAATTTCAAAAATACAAATTTCGAAAATCTGAAACTTGTGCTGAGTTGATTTAATTTTGTTCTTTGAATAAATTTAAAATTATTTTTGTACCCAAAATTCACAAAAATGCGAATTTTGAAAATCTGAATCTGATTAGGCGAGCATAACAATGTTTCTGGTTTGAAAAATGCTCTATTCCCAATATATTAAAGTTCAGCATTAATACTGTCTAAATTATTTTATTATTATATGTAATATAGAGAAATAGTAAATTTATAACTAGCAAACATGATTGTGATAATCCACGAAAGCTCCTCATTTCTCGCTCAACAAATTTGTCAAAATATTTTCCAAAATTAACACTGCCAGTGTCAAAAATTAGGAATATTTTGAAAAGTATTGGCGCATGAAAAAATCAGTAATTTCAATTTTAATTAGAGAAATCGATAATGTATTTTTAACGTTGTAAAAAATTATGTTAAATTTGTAAGGATGCAAAAAAAACTTCAAAATAGATTTTCAACTTTTTTTTAAAAGTCGTATCTTTGAAAATGATACAAATTAAATCTGTAACTATTAAAAAAGAGCGCAAATAATTTTTAAAAAATTTAGTTAAAAATTTTTTGTTTTACATTTTTTTGAACTTTTATTCAGTTTCAACTCATTTAGGGATCTTACCTGTTTTTCTTCTGTTTATGCAGTATTGTCCTTTTCAACTTCACAGCTATTTTATTCTTATCTCTGTTTATAAAAAATGAAAAACGCGTAACCTAGTTTGTGGACGATCCCTTATGAAAAAGGGCAAGTATACCATTTTTTTTAGTAATAATAAACAAAAGTATTAGCTTAAAATTATGATCTTATCAAAATTCGCAACAGGAAATTTACTACAATTTTTCTACAAGTTTCTGTTTTTAAAAAATTTGGGATAAAAAATTACTTCAAATTAAAAAAGTTTTAAATATTTTGGAATATAATATGTGTTCCAGTGAAATTGAATTCAATTGATTTTTGGAAAATATTAATTTCGGTGAAATTTGTCCTCAGAGATAATTATTGTGCTATCCTATCACAACTTAGCACAAGTTTCAAATTTTCGAATTTCATAATTTTAAAAATTTTGGGTCAAAAACTTGTTCCAAGTTCGAAAAAATTGCATTTTTTTGGAAAATATTAATCCCAGTGAAAATTATCTTCAGAGATAATTATTGTGCTAGCCTAGCATGACTCAGGTCAAGTTTAAGATTTTCGCAATTCGTATTTTTGAAAATTTTGGGTCAAAAACTTATTCAGAGTCTAAAAATATTGCATTTTTATGGACAATATTAATTTGAGTGCAATTTGTCACAAGAGATAATTATTGTGCTAACCTAGCACAACTCAGAAAAAGTTTCAGATTTTCGAATTTCGTAATTTTGAAAATTTTTGGTCAAAAACTTCTTCCACGTTCAAAAAGATTGCACTATTTTGGAAAATATTAATCCCAGTGAAAATTGTCATTAGAGATAATTATTGTGCTAGCCTAGCGCAACTAAGCAAAGGTTTCCGTTTTTCAAAATTATGAAATTGATCATTTAGAAAATTTTTTTTCTAATCACTTTTATTCGAAAATGGTTTAAGATTTTGACTTCATATTTGCAGCACAGTAGTATGCGTAGCAGGTAGTTCCTAGCCCAAGTTTTGTTTTGTAAAAAAAACAAAATAGCGCTGCTGATTTTCTTTAATATTGTTTTTTTCGAAAATGGTTCTTAATATGAAATTTTGGTTTGCGGCACATTTTTGTGGGACTTTTATGCTACTCAGCATAACATTTGTTTGTTCGAAAAAACCAATTGGAAAGGCTGACAGAAAAAAATGTTTTTGATTTTTGGGTTCAAATTTTCATTTTCTCAAAAAATCTTTAACGGCACAATAGAAAAAATGAAAATTTTGCTAGATTTGTGCTCACAAATCTAGCAAAATTTTCATTTTTTCGAAATTTGGAGTTGGCGTTGACAACTTTCTGGACATGAAAATATTGTCATTGCAGACAATTCTCTTAACTTATGGTTAACTACACTTATGTTTAGGACAATATTTTCTTTGATTTCTACTTTCTTTCAAAGTAATTTAAAGTACAAAAGGCTTTCTAGAAAAATGAACACATGGTCCAGATTGTTTTAGAGATGTTGGCCTGAAAATTGTAATTTTTACATTCTCATCATATGAGAAGGTATTAGATTTGTGTAAAATTTGACCCCCCCCCCCCCGTTTTTGTCAAATGTCGACGTTTTGAGACCCCCTGAACCC
>JBAGKK010516097.1:0-13598 GCA_037177015.1 Euceroptres primus
ATATGAAAAAGATTGCGTATGTAATGGAATGTAATTCTAAGACCTCAATCGAGGTGAGAAAAGGAATAATAAACCTACTACTACTACTATAATCAAAGAATGATTCTTTTTAATTTAAAAACATAGTTTAAAATCTTTTTTATTTAAACGTTAAATTTTTTTTTGCTTTTTTATATCTAATTTTTACTTTCTATTCTATTATTCCTCATTTGTGAACATTTCATTGTATTCTTTTACTTTATTAAGAAATAATTCTAGTTACAAGAAGATGGAAAATGCGCGCGACGTCAGAAGGCTCCACAAGCCTTTCAAATTTTGTACCCTGAATACTTTTACAGGTTCTTGTATTAATATTTATAAACCTAATGTGTACTAAAGGGAATCATTTTGAAAAAAATTTCGAAAAAAATTTACTTTTTTCGAAAATGCCCTCTGTGTGGAGAATAACCCATATGTGTGATTTTTACTTCTTATGAATTTAACTTAGGGATCTAAAATGTTTTAATTAAATTTTATGACGAAAAATGACGGAAAAAACCTCAGGGCTGTAGAGAACAAGTCTCAACAACCATATTAATTGTTGTTCCTATATGTTCTTATTCGATAAATTATGCTTATAGCTATTTAATATGATCAAACTGTTTAACTTAATATTTATTTCGTTCATAACAACTAAATTATCCTATTATACAGAATATGCTAAACCCTTTTATGCTTGAATTTTTATTTCTATAATCTAATATTCTTACTAATTCATTTGGATGTTTGTTGATTCAACCTTTCATAGAAATTTTCAGAATTTTTATAAACATGGTCTTTAATGTTATTTTGGAGTAAATGTACTTACAACAAAACCAAAAGCTTCGACCGAAGTTCCTCCACCTAAGACATAAATCCTTTTTCCATCAAAGGCAAGTTCGTGCCTGTATCTTCCCTTAGGCTCATGGGGATCTCTGCCAGCACAAATATAGACTGCTTCCCAAGTTTTCGTTCTTAGATCAAATCGGTGGATGTCACAAGTGTATTCATATCCACTTGTGCCACCAACCGTATAAAGAAAAGGTCCATCACAAATCACTGCTTGTCCATATTGAGGTTCTGGAAAGTCTCCAGTGGCATTTACTACACACATTTCACCATCGTTGACATTGCACCTGTACAGCTGATTACTACAGCTTTCGCCAAAAGGAACTCCAGTTCCTCCATAAACCATTAACGTATTACCTTTTAATACAACTGCATTCGATGCCAGTTCGTTTGGCAGTCTTTGCTGGCCTGGTAAACGTTTCCATTGTTGAGTAGAGAGGCTAAATTTCCAGAGTTCTTTGAAGAGTGGCTTGCTCTCAATCCAGGTATCATCATTTTGCATATCTGGATCATCATCAGTAATGCTGGGATTAAATCCACCATATGAATATAAATTATACTCGTCGCACACAATTCTATGACCACTTCGAGCCTTTGGCTTTTCGTGACTTTTCGCCTTATGGCTCATAAACACAAACGGTTTAAAAGTATACATTTTCCAAGATTTAATGAAGAACTATCTATTTTTTGATGATGGAGGTTAGGTTTTCACTATTTTTCAAACGAGTGTCAAAAACAGCTGTAGCTTGAGTCATTGTTGACTTCATAAACTTTCAATTTCATCGTGAATAGTGCGATTTATGAAATATGCTTTCTCCAGAAATTTGAAAATGAATTACCGAGATATGAAGAATATCTTAAACTGAGAAGAATCGACATTTTGTACCCCACGTATTGTATTTAATGTTGACGTTTTTGAGAGATGTTCTTCATTTTGCGCATGCGTAAAGTTTTGGTGAAGTTTGGAGTGAAATTAGCACTCGAGTTATAAAAAAATGCAACTTTTATTTTATGGAATCGTTTGGAGATCGTATGGTGGTCTTTAGGAGGTGATTGTTTACATTTGGTGATCAAAAATTGTAGCAGATATTAATTTTCCAAAAAATCTGCCTACGCCAGCGTAGTTTTTCTGCGCATGCGAAATTAGCGCGAAATTTGAAAACAAGGAATGTTCCCAAATGCAAAAACTAATTGTACATAAAAAAAAAAAACTAAACGTAGGGTAATCGGTACAATGATTGGCCCCCTTAAACAATTATTGACTACCCTCAAACTTTACATTTATTGAGAAATACGCGCAAATAAAACTACTAATAAATAGCGCAGAATATACCGATAACAATCTTGTACTATTTAGTAGTAATTTTATTTGAAAATATTTCTTATTAAGTATATTTTAAGGAAAAGGCCAATAATTGGGGGGAGGCCAACAATTGTACTTATTACCCTAGTGAGGAAAACTCCTCACTTTTGTAAAAACTATAAATTTGGAAACTGAAATATGATTTTAGTGTATCTATATTGGGTAACAGAAAACTACAAAAGAAATCTTTATTCAGATTCTCCGCACTACAGACATTAATTTAGTTAATTAATCTAACGAGTTTAGATTAATTTACTTCTACTCCGACTCGCACAAACTTGAAATAAAAATTCAAAATTCAGATTATGCATTCAGGCATATAATTATTTTTACTTTTAATTACATAAAGCAAAAGCTACATATTTTAAGACTTGGAGAGTTGGAGACTAAGAATACCTAAGACTTGGTCTTTTTTCTCAGAAAACGAAAAATCTAATTGAATCATTTACTTAGCTTTGAAATGGGCAAATAATTTAGACTGTAAGAAAAGATTTTCTTCGTGTATAACATTTGACGATACACAAATAAATCTTTACAATTTAATATTTTCTTGACACCATAATAACATTTAATCTAATTAAATATCTGTATATTTTCTTTAGAGGGCGTTGTTGACCTTATGCTTCAAGCAGTCAGCTGGTATAAAATTTTCATCTTTATGAAATCAAGTTAAATATCTGAGTCAAATGCAACTTAGAGGTAATTTTTAACTGAATGGGAGAAATACTTCCTTTTTAAAAAATGTATTCACAGATATTTTATGTTTTAAAAATGTACCTCTTTCGAATCATTTCGAATCAAATATCACTGTATTGTCTTCAGTCGTTCAATCGTACTTACATAATTTGTGATCCGATGAACAATACTTTCAACAATGGTTTTGATTACATTATATATTCCTCAGATTGATCTATCGATTGCGAGGCATTTAAATCACCATCGACTTCATCTAATTGTTCTATCATAGTATACTCTTCATCATCGACCTGATTTTCTAGATTAAGCACTGCACCTAACCTTCGAGCTTTTTCCCTTCCCTCTAAGTAAGGCACAGGCGTGAGTGCTCCGTCATCTCTTGTTTCGTAATAGGCAACGGAAACATATTCCGAATCATCAACCTCTCCATCGTCAGGCACTATCGACTGCCCTCCTTCCTGATAAACTATCTCTGATTCCTGTCCCTCGCCTTCTAAAACGTATAAATCCTCTTCTATAAAATCTTCTAGGTGTTCCTCCTCCAAAGCTTCCATTTGTTCGTCTTCGTCCTCTAATTGCTGCAGATGCTGCTCTGTTAATCGTTGTATCTGTTCTTCTGAATATTCTTCATCTGATTCATGTTCCTCTTCCTCTTCCGTTTCTTGCTTTTCCTCCTTGTCTGACTCCTTTAAGTCAAGAAAATCATCCAACCGAGAAGCTCTCACATTTTCCATGTGAGGTTTTTGTTCTGTTGTAATTAATCTGTTTTGACGTTCCTCTTGCAGCATCTGCTCTATCTTTTCGAAATTGAAGGATCCCGACAAGTTGGCCTTTTTCGGCGAGATGTTAAGTTTGTTAAACCATCGGACCATCGTGATTTCATTTGGAAGTACAAACTTGAAATCGTCCCGCATTTTGGAATAGAGGGCAGGAGAAATGCAGTGCATCATCATGCATAAACGTTGTTCATCAGTAGTGTAACAGGTGGATTGTTTATGGAAAAGTTGCATGCGAATGAAAGTCAGTACGAAACCTTCAAGTCTATTGGCCAAAGCCTTATTTAAAAATATATCTTGAAAGGTCCCTTCGGCGAGCTTCGATTTTAATCGAGACAATGCAACTCTCGTCGCACATAATTTCGCGCGAATCTCTGCTTTCTTTTGTCGTTCCTTTTCCAGTTTGACTTCCAGCTTTTCGATTTGTTTTCTTAGGAAATCTGCCTCCGTCGAAACTACTTTACGCATTTTGCTCCCTTTTTTATTTGTTTTCAGATGTGAATTGTCTAGGCCTAGGATGATGGGAACGGCTTCTCGTTTCAGTCGTCCAGTAGCGTAAAAGTTGTCGTCAGAGAAGTGCCTGCTGCAAATGTAGCGTAGTTTTAATTCTTTTTCAGACATTTCCACCCAGTCATCTAATCCACAGTTGACCAGCCATTTTATGCAACGATCTGCTTGTCGCACGGGAAATGCGTGGAATGTGAGGCCAGCTACTCCATCTCGAGAAGTAAGGTTGCATGATGGGTATCTGCATTTTTTGTAATGAATTTTTGAGAGATCTTGAGTCATATTTTTTTTATTTATTCTCTGAATCTTGGCATGAGTTCTGTACTCTGAAAAAATTGTATCTAGGTTAATTTAATTTAATTTTCAAGTTTATAAAAGCATATGTATTAAATTGTCAATATTAAACCTAACCTTCATTAAGAAAATGATGAAGATTACATAACAGTAAATCAATTGTAAGTTTGCTTAAAAATGAAATGAACAGAAGAAACCTAAAGTTCTTTAAAACAAAATTTAATATTGTACTTCAAACTTGTTTATTGATAACAAAAAACCTAACTGTAAGAGTTTGTAAAACTATACGATACGATTGAACGTTTAGGGAACATCTTAATTCATAGAACGGCAGTTATTTTTTCAAATAAAAAAAATATTAAGTATATTTAAAAAATCGACAAATTTCATCTTAAATTACAGTGTTCCTTTTATATTTTAACAAGAATGATTGAAAAGGAATAAACAAGGATTGTTCACTTGTGTTCACAAATGACTCTCAATTGAAAAACAGAATTTAACTAAAACTAAACGAATTAAACTTACAGTTTTTGTCGTTGATAATCCTTTGAGATTTATGGTTTCTTTTAAATAGACATATTCGTTTACAACAGGTAGAAACAATAAAAAAGTATAATAGGAAAATATAGGTTAGGTTTCCTAAATAAAATCGATCGGTTTGTAAAATGGAAGAAACTAAAATTTCTTTTTTTCCCTTTGTTTTAAAAGATTGTTTTTCGTAATTACAATCGTATGCATACGAATAAAAGGGACTTTTCAAGCACAAAATTCTCTCAGGTAGTTTTTTTCGAAATCAGCTGTTTCCCGTTTGGTACACGAAAGATAATTGGATAATATAGAACACTGTTTATCGTCTGAGGGTAAATTAGTGCTTTTGATTAAAAACAATTTTATTTTTATTTACATTTTGGATTTTGCAAAAAAAGGAGTAGAAGTGTAATCAAATAAATAATTAGTTGTCGTATTGTGCTTCTGTTTATAGAAGATTTATTTAACCTACTGAAACTTGGAGAATGGTCTTGATCATGCATTCAAACGTGAAACCACATTATAACATTATAACCTAGCAAACGTCACAAATCTGTAAAACCTGTAAAATTGTGTCTAAAGTCCAGTTTCGTCAATTGTAGAATTAGTTGCAAAACATACAAAATCAAAGATGGACAGAATATTAAAAGGTGTCATGAAATATCGGAAATGTCACAGAGAAGGAATGGTAAAACAATTTCAACAAGTTCGAGACAATCCTGAGGTTAGTTTACACGTCATATCAATTTCAAGAATCATTGCTCATTTCAATGCTTATTGCATGCATTATTGTATTCCCATTGTTTTTTTCCATTTTTGTTTAACATTTTTATCATTCTTGGAAAAGTATTATATCTTTGTTTTTCTCTGCTAACTTTTCATTCGTTTAAAAAAATTTGTAATACAGTAGATTTTGTTTTTATATTTTTGAAATTCATGCTGCAAAACAAGTTAAAATATGTGTTTTTGACATGTAGCATAATGATTCAGTTAAAACAAGTTAAAATATGTGTTTTTGATATTTAGCATTATGATTTAGTAAAAAAAATCAATTTCTTTGTTTCCTTCTATCAATTATTAATCTCATCCATTCTGCTTTATTAAATTTGTTAGTTTTCCATATTTAGCATTATGATTCAGCAAAAGAAAAATCAATTTCTTTGTTTCCTTTTATCAATTTTAATAATCTCATCCATTTTACTTTATTAAATTTGTTAGTTTTCCACATGTAAAAATATAAATTTTCCTGCTTATAGTTATTTTTATACATATTTAAAGATAACATCGTACTTTGATATTAATTTTTGCTAACAATCTTAGAGTCCGTTAGTCACTCAAATCTCCAGAGATATTTCTTTTTTAAACGTGGCCTACTTACTAATATCCATTTTTTTCTTATCGCAGCCAAAGGCGGTATTCTTTACCTGTATGGACTCAAGGATGATCCCTACTAGGTTTACGGAAACAAACGTTGGGGATATGTTTGTCGGTACGACTTCGGCTCTATTATTTGCATCTCAAAGATCCTTGCGTCGCCTTGACTTTTGTCAGATAACGTAAAACTTTTTTTTTTAAACATCGTCACATCAGCATTCAGGTTAGCTTTAAATTCAGAAAAGTTCCATAGTATGTTCAAGGTGACGAGAAAAGGTTTTACTTAAAATCGTTATTCTTTTTTCAGTGAGAAATGCGGGCAATATAGTTCCACATTCGCAGCATTTTGCAGATGAATTAACAATGTGCGAACCTGCTGCGTTGGAATTAGGTTGTGTCGTTAACGACATAAGGCACGTTATTGTCTGTGGACATAGCGACTGCAAAGCCATGAATTTGTTATACGCATTGAAGGATGAAGAATTTGCATCACAGGTAATTAATTTGGGTTTTAATTTAATCTTATGACTGCAAGTAAAATTAATCTTTACTTCTATAAAGTTTTACTTACTTAAATAAAGTTTTACTTCTATAATTTTTTATTTTTCAGACAAATAGAAGAATATCGCCTTTGCGAGCCTGGCTTTGCGCTCATGGCAGCAGCAGTTTAGCGAAATTTCAACAACTAGAAATCACTGGATTTCAGGAACCAATTTTGTTTCAAGCAGAAACGCCATTGAGAAAATTTGTAGCCTACATCGATCCGGAAAATAAGTTTGCCATACAAGACAAATTATCACAGGTTCGTAACTCATAGATTTTATCTAAATTTTATTTATTTATTTATTTCTAAATCGAAAGTTATTAAAATTGTGATAAAAAAAACAAATTTTCCGGATTTTTTACACTATTTTGGATACTGCTTTCTGTCTGCTATCAAATGTTTAATTGAAAATTAAGTTTATTGTTTGTTTTCGTATTTCGTATCTAAAATTAAACTATTGCAACTAATAATGGTTTGTTTTCGTATTTCGTATCTAAAATTGAACTATTCCAACTAATAATGGTTAATTAATAATCACCTTCGGAAGAGAATACAATACTCCATTTAGAAGAAAAGTTTATTTACGTAAAATAACACACTATATTGGTTTAAAAAAATGATAAATTCCAGATCAACACATTGCAACAGCTCCAAAATGTGGCATCATATGGTTTTCTCAAAAAACGATTGGAAAGACATGATCTGCACATTCACGCTCTCTGGTTCGACATTTATACCGGTGATATTTACTATTTTAGTAGAGCTAACAAGAGATTTGTCGAGATAAATGAGTTGACCGAGACTCCTCTTTTAAAAGAAATCAAAAAGTACTACTCTTGAAGACTCGGAATAAGAATCTACACTTGGAATTTGGTTAATTGTTCGGAGGAGTTTAAGGAGCGATGATCATTGATGAATTAACGGATAATTGAGTACGCGATGAGGAAGTTTATGCTTAAAAACTGCATTATTAACGGAGTTATTTCACACCTTCTTGCAATATTATTTAAACTAGTAATAAGAAATGAGTTTACATTTTTATACTCATTTAGAAAAATTTTAAAGACAATTTTATATGAAACTTGTCAAGCTTTTAGTGATGTTTCAGATTATCATTTGCATAGTTGTGATATGTGTCTTCTAATTTAAACTGCTTTACAGTTTGAAGTGTTTGAAGTGTCTTGAACTGCTTGAAGTGTCTTGGAGTATCAGGTTTTCCTCGCCGCGAATTCAGTGTAGGAATTTTACAATTGTACCTGGGTTTTTGATCTAGATTTGACTTTTGCTTACAGAGTGTTCATTCCATATCCTAGATTAGTAGTTTGTAAGAAAGGTGCGAAAGTGACGAGAGAGTTATAGGCACAAAATATTTTTAGTTACTGCACATTTTCTCAAATGGAGAACGAGTGCAAAGTAGGTACTAAACTTTATAGAAGTTGTTGGTAAAAAAGGTATTATCAAAAATTAAGTCTTGGATTATTGAGTGAATATTCAACTCGAGTACAGAAAAATAAGTAGTAACTGAAATGTAACTGCAGATATTTATCTGAGGAATTCAACATTCCAATTTAGAAATAGTCTCAAGAAATCTTAAGAGTTTTCTAAATATCTTTGGAACTTTTGTAAATTAAAAATTTATCAACTTTGCTCATCCTTTATGAAAGTAATCTAATTTTCGGACAAATGAACAAAAAAATAGAGCCGAAAATTAAGAAACATAACTAGTTATTAAGAAACGTAACTAGTAAAAAAACATAACTAGTTATTTTTTTACGCGTACTTTTAAGTTCTATAGTGAAAACATGATTTAATTAAAATATAGATTGCTTGCTTACATGACATGATATAAAGAATACCACGAAGTGCACGAAGTATCGCACATATTATCTGAAGAGTATTTTTTTTTAAGAGAACTGTTATAAGAACGTAATAAAAATATACAATTAAATTTAAAAAAATAGAAATAATAAATTTTCAAATTTCTTATTCAAAAAATTTCCAATTAACCAGCCACACAATTACTTATTTAATTTGTTTTTTTAATTTAAATGAGACTTTTTTGGGCCTTCCGAGATCTGATTTAAGATAATTACAGACGTACAACTTGACCTTCTCTTTCTTCCTAACGGTACAAGGTCAGTGCGTACCACCATAGGGTCTTCAGCTGGTTGTAGGCGTACAGCAGTTATTCTATCTTTTTTCTTTTTGTCCACATGTCATCAACGTAGATAAATCTTTTTTACATACTAAAAAGTTTGTTTTAACAAGATACATTTGAAATAAAAAACAATCAATTTTTTTCTACAATGGTAATTCGAGATTATTTCCAAGATAGTTTCCAGACATGGCAAATAGCGAATTTCTTCTCAAATAAATAGAAGAAGGATGATGAAGGTTTCGGATACTGAAACTTAACAGCTTGTTCATCGACATCGTGTCTTGGATTTAGTAGATCGTTTAGAATCAAAGCTTATAGTGGTAACAAATATAAAAAAAAGGATTGAGACGGACGAACGATTGGACGCCTTCGAAGGTATATAAGTGAGGTGAACTAGAGCATGCCACTCCCGAAAGAGAAAGCAAAACAACGAGTAAACGAGGTTCCTCCGTCTCATCCACCTGATACTTCCAGGTCTGGGTAAAACGCAAAAATCGGTGAACCGCTTATTTCAGATGCCTGTTGGTAAAAGTGAAGATGCTAGAGTTAAACCAGCTTAACGCGCCCACTAATGGGACATGTTGGTCTAGATATATTGTTTTAAAAAATATTGAAGTCCAATATTTCCTAAAACAGTGAAATATTTGAGAAAAATCGTTTTTAGAAGAATCCAGTAAAATATTTATATTAAAAAAAAATTTTAATCTTTTGTATCTGTTAAATTCATTAGAGGCAGACCTGAGCACTCTTGATTGAAATAGCAGAAGAAAATAATTCAAAAAGTAATAAAGTAATTGGAAGTTATAAATACTAAACATATGGAATATTCCACTATAAAACAAAAAAAAAACGCTGCAAAGTAGTTTCTAGTTTGGGTATTTTCATATTGGGGTGAATCTTAATTGTGTTCATTTCATGAACACTGTGCTTCCTCATAAAGGCTATTTTTAAAAATAATAGGTCAATTGACTCGTTTCGTCAAAAGGAATAAATTTGGTTGCTACTATATTTCTATATTCACAAAATTGAAAAACTTTTTCTGATATACACGAAAAAAATTTGGTTATTTTATCTATTATAAATATAGTTAGTCGTAAAAGGTTTTTAAATAGGTCAATCGTGTTAAATAGGTCAATTCGTCTCCTCGAAAAGGAATAAATTTGGGGCTTGTAATATTACTATATTTCCAAAATTGAGAAACTTTCTCTGATACAAACGTAAGAATAATTTTAATTTTATACATATTATAAAAACAGTTGTTCATAAAAGGTTTTACAATAGGTCAATCGATTCGGCTCCTCAAAAGGAATAAATTTGGTTCTTATAATATTGCTATATTCCCAAAATTAAACAAAAAGTCTTACTTATAAACGCAAATATTCCAAATTCAAAAAATTTTATATGAAATTTTTTGTTTGGAGATGTTTACAAGCATTGTATTGAATTTTATAAGTTTTTAAATATCACCCCGTACTTCAAAAAATTATGTATTGAAAGTCTTTTATTTCTGAAAAAACAGCGATAAAAATTATTCAAAGTTTCGAATTTTTCGAATTCATTTTTTGTTATATCAAGATATTTAATTAATAAATCAACATCAATCTTTTTTGCTAGCTAAAGGTGTATTTCTGTGCAACCTCCAAATTTAGAATAAATTTTCTTGACTATAATCAAAATTGAAAAAATTGACGGATAAAACGGTTTTTGAGAAAATAATAAAATTTAAAAAAATATTTCTTATCTGATTCGGCTCAAAACTGGACAAATTTTGGACATCATATTAGACTATAGTCCAATTCCTCCCAATTTCGTGACCCGAGCTCAACTCGTTTGCGAGATATAATTAAAAAGGCATTGTTGACATACACACACACACACACACACACCTTCGGGCATTTTTTAAAAACCTCATTTTCGGATTCCTGTGGTCGAATTAAATTGATAAATGTCAAAAAATGAGGTTCGAAAATTTTCATCGTTACAAAGCTTTCTTTGTGAGGAAGCAATATAAGAATTTTTAAAAGAGAAATCAATCTTCCACATAGAAAAAAATAATTGAATCTAAAATTATTTAAGTTTATTTAAAATTAGTTATTTGAGATTTCCTTACGCTTTAGAAAAAAATCGTAATTCCAATTCAATATTCATCATTGATAGCGTATTTGGTTCTTTCTTGTCCTTCAGCTTAATAGGTGTGTGTGTGTGTGTGTGTGTGTTTGTGTTTGTGTTTGTGTATAGATAGATAGATAAAGTTTGATAAAATATTAGTTAATTAAAAATTTTTTAATGTAAATATAACTGTTTTAATAAGAACTAGCCAAATAGAATTGTAGATAATATTTTAAAGAACAAAATAAGATATCAATTATGAAGGTTGAATCAAAATTACGATTTTTTTCTAAATTAGATTTTTTCCTAATTAGATTTCTCTTTAAAAATTAGTTATATTTAACAATATTATTTTCTTGGATTTTACAAACTATTTCGAAGATTATTAAAACAGGTGCAATAAATGATGTCATTAGTGTTTCAAAAAAAAAATCTTGGACTGGAAATCAAAATTATTCGGTTTTTTGAGAGGTTCTCAAAAAAAGTGAACACCTATTTTTTTTAAAGAGAATATTAACCCGTCTCGTTGGTTCCTTGAAGTTTCTCATAGGATTAACATGGTGAAAAAAACAAATTTTTATAAATCTTTTTTAAAACGAGATAATGTATAATTAACCATAGACTGTAACTTATGTCATTTAATGAAAACTCTTCAAGGAATATGAATCCTTCATTAATTTTTCGTTTCAACCCTCCTAAATCCCTTTTATCGTGCCCCAAAAACCACCCCATAACAGGGTAATCATAGTTTGACGGGATATTGACAATTATCACTTTTTGTCAATTTTTTTCACAGATTCACATTAGTAGATTAATCTTACTATTTTATTCACTTTTTAAGTAAATTGTTATTGTTTAAACAATTTTTATTTTTACATGGGATAACTCTTTGAGAAATGTAAATTCCTAATCAAATAAATATGTTTAAATAATTTATTTTTTCACAAATATTGTGAATTGATGGTGTTTTCTTAATGCTACAAGATAATTAATCAACATTAAGAGTCAGCGTATACATTTCAGTTGTTTTTGAATTGTTTTAACAATGTTTAATTGTTGAAATGTAACTTCTAATCTGAATGAGGCACAAAATCATAATTTTTTGACAAATTATTGAACATTTTTCAAAAAATTATTATAATGTGCTCTTTTTTCAACTTACTATTAATTGTTTAAACAATTTTTATTTGTTTAAATAATTTTTTTATCAAAATGTCGTGAATTAATGGTATTTTTATAACACTACAACCTAGGAAGTCAATATGAAAGTTCGGCGAATTAGTTTCAATTATTTATTAATTGTTTAAACAATTATAATTGTTAAAATGTTATTTTTAACCGAAAAATTTGTTTATTAGGTTGCAGTGTTATAAAAATATCATCAATTCACAATATTGGTGAAAAAAATTAATTATTTAAACAAATAAAAATTATTTAAACAATAAAAAATTACCTAAAATAATAAGATTTATTTTCTAATGTGCATCTGTGAAAAAATGGGCAAAAAGTGATAATTGTCAAAATTCCGTAAAACTATGGTTACCCTGCTATGGGGGTGGTTTTGGGGCACTATAAAGGGGTTTAGGAGGGTTGAAATAAAAAATCATTTAAGGATTCATATTCCTTGAACAGTTTTCATTAGATGATGTAAGTTACAGCCTATGATTAATTATACATTTTCTCGTGTGAAAAAAGATTTACAAAAATTTGTTTTTTTCCCATGTTAATCCTATGTGAAATCTCCAGAATCCAGCGACATGTGTTAATATTAACTTTTTGAAAAAAATACGTGTTCATTCTTTTTGGGAATCTCACAAGAAATCGATTAAGTTTGACCTCCACTCCAACATTTTTTTGCCTCATGCATTTTTGAAACACTCCAACGAATATCCTGTACAGTATGGGGCAGGTCAGGGAAAATATGGAAATTATAAAAAAGTCTGGAATTTTTTAGTAAACCTTGAAAAATTTAAGGAATTTTTGTAGGACGAAATTTAAATAAATAAAAATTGATCAAATAAAATTTGATAAAAAATTGATCAAATTAATGATCAGGGAAACGGAAAAATGGTCAGTGAAGAAACAGGGCATTTTGAAAATGAAATTTTGCGGACACCCTATTTAAATACTTGAAAATATTTGATTTTTTTCTAGTGTCTGGATTATTTTAAGAGAATTTATAGAATATTATACTTTTTTTCTTCTAGACAGTATAAGTGTCGGATCTTGGAAGAACGAAGACGTGTATAAATTAATTTCTCTTCGCTAACGGAGTTTACGCCCAATGCAATTAATAAACATGTACATATTATTATTATTATTATTATTTATCAGCATTTGGAACTCGAAAGTTCATTGCCTCATCTACCCGAGACCGCCACG